>PHWZ01000132.1:0-81267 GCA_004379285.1 Botryotinia calthae | reverse complement strand
AGTTATTAAAATAAGAATATTTAAAAATGGCTAATTTTGGTGTATTTTCAAGTGATCCATTCGGTGATATGATCCACTCGGTGATAAACCACGTTAATATATATAGTTATCGTCTCCCTAAGTCATCTACATTTAATAGTTCATTCGTACGATCTAAAGTCATATATATCGATTAGATAAGATAACGAACGAAATCACCTGATTAAGAAAGAGATCGTCATTTTAGAGATTCTTCTTTAAAAAAATAACTAGATTAGAAAAGGAATTTCAAAGAAAGAGAGCTAAATATAAGCGAATAAATATAAAAAGGGATCTAATCCTCTTTAAATGTAAGATAAGAAAGTTAATCTTTATCGAAAATCACGTGTCACATTGTTTATATAATCATTTTAGTCGTAACCACGAGCCTGCTTTCAATATCAGACTAATTATTAGTCTAATTACCTCATTTTATACTTATCCTCATATAAGCTCATGAACTACGATATAATAAGAAAGAAATCACGATGTGACTATAATTTAAAAAAAACTTTGAATAAATCTGATTCTAACATAATTCTATATTAAGAAAAATCCTAACCCTGGAGAGGAAAGCTCGACCAATCATCTCGCCAATCATAGCTATCTTCTTTAGGGGGCCATATAGAACGGAACACTTCTAAAATCTCGGGATCATTGTGTGCCATGTAGCCTACGTTGTTTTCATCGTGGATCTTCCTTTTATGCTGCCCTAGTTCTCTAACAGTGAAGAGTTCTTCTTCATCTTCTCGCGGATCGCGCTCCAATATCCATGATCGTGTCATATTCTGGATCATAAATCTAAAGCTGATTCCTAGCAGCACGGTGTCAAGACCGTATACAGCGCCTCCCGTAGGCCACAATTTGAGTCGTTCCAGCCGTCTACCAGTCTTGTTCTGGATAATGATCTTCCAGATTGAACGAGCTAACGTCTCGTCAACTGCGCAATTAATAAAAGCTTCCTTCAGTACACCCCTCGTCAAAAAGGGGAATGTAAAACCTACTAGAGTCTTCCGATCATCTTCATCAAATTTAAGATTGTATGTACTATCTCGAGTAACCTGCCAATTCGAACAATCCAGGATAAGAAAGAGAGATCGTAAATTTTTCATCCTGCCAAAGCATCTGTACATCTTAGTCTCAGATGCACTGGACATATTGCGCTTGACAGGAATGGCGAGCTCTTCTAGTACCGGACACTGAACTTCAATCTGCAAACAATGATCCTTAGTGAACTGGAAGGGTATATCCAGGGGATCGCGACCATTGGCGTTTACATGCCTTTCCTCAAAGGGATGAAAGCTTAATTTCTTAAGCGTCTGTCCATGACGGGAGAGAACAGTGTCCAGGATTTTTGAATCAATTGGTCCGTCGATGGATAGTTCCTCGAGAGATTCGAAAGCCTGAAAGAAGGAAACTGCGTGGTCACTGTAGTGTGGTCTGTCGTGAAAAAAGTTATCGCGGGTAAGATAAACGCTGAGTGTTTTGACTCGGGGAAAGAAATGGTTCTGGCCAACCCATTCCATTGTCTCGCCACTGAGCCCAGATTTTTGTGCGTCGTAGCAACCTCCGAGGGTAAGGTGCTGTAGGCAGGCAAAGTCTGTATATCTCGACCAGTCCTGTAGCATTTTTGGGGAATTCAAACGTGAATATCCCTTGAGCGACAGTGATGTTAGTGATCCTACCTTCCCGTCAGTAAAGCCTGGGAGACGTTGCCACGACCCACGGGGGCGAACTGATCTTAAAGAGCATGCTGGAACAAGATTCAAAACAATGACCTGTTTCAAATTAGTAGCAAGCCCAGCAGTAAGCTCCAACAAAGCCTCTAAGTTGAAATCATCATATCCATCAGTATCGCGTAGAGCGCAAGTAAGCTTCACTCTATAAAGAGATGGTGATGTAGCAAGCGCCATCTCGTAAGAGTTGGGGATGTCCTGCGCTAGTGTCCGGAATCGGAACGTGAGGTGATGAAGCCTGGATTGAGGATGCTGCTCATGAAGTGCCCTGAGAAGACTTGGTGGAAATTGACTCCGACAGTCATAGACCAGGTCTCTCAGGTGAATTTTAGCTTGGAGCAAGTTCACAACAGGAGCCCATGCCATATCCTCCTCAGAAAACTTCTCAATAACATCCTCATCATCCACCTTATATAGGTCATGATAAGAGTAAGGTTCCTCGTCCACCAATACCTCGTCAAGGCCAGTAATAGCCAAATAAGGCGGTTGTGGACCATAACCTCCCTGCCTCTCAACTTTGGGTCTTAGAGCTCCCTTGATAGTGATGCTTTGGATATGACGAAAGGAATCCGTGCGGGAGAGAGACTCAATGAGTCTGTCGACATCGCACTGCAGTCTTTCGCGATCGTGGACTGTGATAACGATTTGCTGAAAGACCAGAAGAGTTGCGGCTCTGTGGCAAGCCTTGCTCGTCAAGCTAAAGGCGTAAAGGCTAGGCCTATGCGCTGTTTCAACACAACCTGCGATATGCTGTAGTACTTCGAGTGGCAGAGAAAGAAAAAGCATTCTGATTGTGCTTATAATATTGGTCCTTGTGTCCTTTGAATTGAAGATGACGAGTGAGACCAGGTAGCGGAATTAATCCCCAACTATAGCCGTCCGTCAAAATAATGACACAATAGGTAGTCAAAGTAGTACCACAAATTTGAAGTGGGAATTTTTGAGAGTATATTTTGATAATTGATGGGCAAATTCTTAGGGTTGGGTTATTTTGTAGTTTTGATGTGGATTGTAATGCAGAATTCGATTTGAAGTATTGGTATCTGAAATAATGTGTCGAAGTGCGAACTTTTGTTTATTGATATAGGTATATTGTGCCATTAGCGCTACGTTACTTTACGGTTGGCTAAGCGCTACTCTGATGTTGACTTAGCGCTATTCTGCCGTTGACTAGGTAGTTTTCAAAGCCAAGTACCGTAAACTAAATGAGTTTCCCCTACAAGGGATTTCATACCAGTTTGAAATGACGCACGCTTCTCGGTTAAGTTTTCTAGTTGATGCAACGGCATCGTACTTTCTTACATCTTACCGTACTATGTAGGATCAAAATTCTACAACGATTTATTATCAAACCAAATCCCTTACTTTAAATATGAGTCTTCATTATTTTTGTTACTTGGAATGCAAGCTGCATTAAAACATAACATCATCGTATTATAGTATGAGCTTGACGGTCAAACCTCCTAATATGTTCAACGATATTATACTAACCGGAATTTAATCAGATGGTCTGCAACATAAATTGTACTCCATAGCGGTTCCTATTTTCTAGACATTTTTCATAACAGTGACTTCTACATACATTTGAAACTTTTATGGAGGCTGATCAAATTGTGCACTAAGCGACTATGTCGTGTCACACTTAAGTGGGCAGAAGACCCCATGGGATTAAGTTTGGTTTCAATGCGGACAAACGTATAAAGGGGCGACATAACCATGAATAGTGTATAACTAGAAAGATCAGAAGGCTTAATCTTATGATGTTTGCAATTCAGACACATGATGTTCACCAATGTAGTCATTGTTATATGAGAAGAGAGACAGAGATACTATAAATTTGCAAGTATATAAGTTAAGCAATCTGCTTTTTCTCCAGTCTATTATCCTGTCCTACTCCATCAACAGAGAACAATATCTGTCTTGCAAGAGTCTATTTGCTTCCGTCAGTTCATTTTCGGTCATCATTACATTCTTTTGCGCTTTCATTCGCTCATTCTATTTCTTATCCGAGAATTCGAAATACCTTCACGATGGAATCTTTCAAGAAATTATTCTTTGCAAACCCACTTCTTTTTAGTGGAGTTGCTGCAGCCCCATCCTCATCTGGTGCGCTGAATATCGCCGCTACTGATGCCCGTGCTGTCAACGACTTCGCTATTGAGTCTAGCGACTTGAACACCATCGACGCTCGCGCCACATCCAAGAAAAAGACCGGCGCGACGGAGAGCCACGAACTCGAGCGCAGAGTATTGTACGCGGGTACTAATGCCAACCAAGTCTTGGAAAACGAGTATGTCGACGCAATGCAGATTATTAATAATGGCGGCAAAGCAACCGTCGCCGATCTGAGCGGCTGCACTGCCCTCTTCTCCTACATGGACAAAACACTCCGATACGTCGTCCATATCCTGTGCGGTAATGAAGCAACAGATGCCAAAACTGCAGTACAGGCCGCTGTTGGCGCTGATAGTGTCACCATCGGGGCTAAAGACCAAAACCATTATAACGCAGCAGTAAATGCAATCCGTGCCATCATACACAATTTCACAGTCAATGATAGGTCTCCCTACGATAATACAAAATTCACGGATACGATTGGGATAACCCTCACGAGTGTCATTGGAGCCACAACCATTGTCGAGGGCACTGGTCCCAGAATTTGCAAGCAGTCTCAGTAGTGGAAGAGATGAGTTGGAATGGATTCAATTTCGTTGTTTTTTTTGGACTTGTAGAAGTCTTTTTGCCGTAGGTTTGCCTACTGTATTATCTTCATCATATCGGTGTACTTTAAGAGCAAGAAAATTGGTATCTACTCTGATGCTTTGGTGAATAGATCTGTTCATGTTACGTTATGATTTGGTGTTTTTGTTTTTGTTTTTGTTTTCCTATTTGCTGTTTCCTATTTACTATTTATGTGTATGGGAAACAGGAAACAGGAAATAGAAAACAGAAAACAGAAAACATAGGAAATGGGAAATGTCATAGTGAAAGGTTTGAAGCGTTCAAGCAACTTGCACGTGCTGCTAAACAACATGGAAGTCTAGTCGTTGGTCAGGTCGGCCATCCTGGTCGCCAGAAATTAAAGATTCTACAACCCGGTCCTATATCTGCCAGTGATGTTCAGCTAGTTATGCACAAACTTGGATCATTCACAAAGCCACATCCCTTGAGCCGCAATGAAATACATGATATCATCTGCTGTTTTGTTCATGCCAGCGTTTGTTTGCAAAAGGCCGGATACGACGGAACGCAGTTGCATGCTGCGCATGGGTACTTATTAGATCAGTACTTTTCACAAACTACCAATAAAAGAAGCGACAAGTATGGTGGTAGCTTGGAGAATCGTGCACGAATTACCATGGAGATTGCTCAAGCAATTCGCAAGGCCATACCAGCTTCTGGGTTCATGGTCGGAATCAAAATCAACTCGGTCAATTTCCAAACTCATGAAATAATCCCGAGGGAAGCAAAGAGCTTTGCATGATACTTGGAAAGGCTAATTACTAGCAAATATGAAGTCGAGCTATTCAGCTAATCTGCCGTAGGCCAAATACTGCCTGCATTAAAGCAGGCTTTTGAGTACTTCAGAATTTGCCATGGGCGATTTTGCTAAACTGATTCAAAGACAAGAAGCTGAAAGTATAATTGTAAATGTTCCAGAACTACTGCATTAGCTAAGATGTGAGTCTGGAAACGCATTTTTACCCATTCATACCAAAAGAAGACATTACAGGACGATAAACCGTATCGAATGTGCTGATGGTCAATGGACCACCCAAGTAATTAAGAGACTTGTGGATCAGCTGTAGAACACGTGTATACATTGACCTAGAGGAAAATGCAATAAGCAGGTCGATCATTCGTCAAACACGAGCAGGCTTGCAGAAAAGTGCCTCAGCAGGGAGCCTATAAAGATTCCACTGAAAACACAGAGTAATACCAGACATTTGATTTAGCATCGACTCGACATAATGTCTAACACGCGGGAAGAATTTTGTTCTTTTACTAAGCCTGCAACAAACTTTGTTTAACTCTCAACGTGGGGCAAAAGTTTTTCTACATAATTTCTCTATGCAGCTCTAAAGTTGTCCCAGCGCCTATGGTCCCTCCCCTCTCTCCCTTAGCTGAAAATTTCTGGACATTTCGATGGTTTACATTGATTCCTTTATCTCAAATAGAGCTGGATCACTCAATCCATATGTCACAGTTATGCATTCCGCGTGATCTCTATTTACAGGACCAGCAATAATTCCATAGAGTAGTCTGAGTTGATGCAAGGTTGGAAAAGGCTTCAATATTTAGGGAAGCGCTGAGAAGGCTGCTGGGTGGCCTTCTACAAAATGAATCCGAAATCGCAATGTCACAAATGAAATAGTGACCTAGCATCTGAACATTTGAATAAATGCACTTGACTTCCTTAAAGTCATTGCGTTAAAGTTGTTCTGGTAAATCCGAATGCATCATAATTGTCTTTGCTTTCCGAAGAATGAAATTTTAACAAACTTTGAAATTTTGCGGCTCATAGCATTGATTCAGATCCACACTTGCAGATGGAAAAACCGGAACGCATGCTCTCGTAAGAAAACATCGCCTTGGTAGCTAGGGAGCAAATGATCTGGGACGCCAGTGGGCGAGACAAGGCGAAGAAAAAGAGTCCTCTTATGTCTTACCAACTGCACCCCATTCCTCAAAATTGATTGTCCAAGTATGAAAGAGAACCTTGCATCATAGCAAAGTCGAAGATAAGTTCTTTCGACAGGTCATTAAATTCCTCGGCCTACCCTTGTGGAATAGATGTCACAATTGAAAGAATAATTGTGAAATTGACTTGAACTCATTCCATGGTTGAGATTGTTGATGAAGATTAAGTAGCTTACTCAGCAATATGCTTGGCGCGGATAATTCTGCCAGCAGGATTTGCCTACTTCGACTTACCAGCCAGGGCTGTGAAGAAAAGTTGTTAGTGACAATCCCCTCTTTGAGGGGTAGGCAAAGGATATTTCAAGGTATGATATTTCCGTTCATTATGCACATGGGTCTAGCTTTATGAAAGCTCCCAAGTGCCTATCCAGTAACTGTTGAAAGACAAAAATGTTAAATGGTTCGTTAGGGTAGCTAGGCTCAGTCAGATGAAACTTGGACGCAGTTAAATGGAAATTGAAGAAAGCAAATATGGTGCGACGGGATTGTATCTAAAGTCATATCTCAATAAGAACCTATTTTCAAATGAAAGTAAAGGATCATAGAGCTAGGATACCCGACATGTGGTTCAAAAGATGGGCTGACAATGTCGAGTTCTGGAAGTGCTGTGATAAAACGGATTCCTGGTTTCCACTGAAACAGCAAACAAGTTCAAGAATCATCAGCAGAGAGATAAATAGTGTATTTTATGTGACAATGTATATTGGATATCTTATATCATCATACTATTTTCTCCATGCTTCCTTCCATTGTGGTTCGTATCTCAAGTGAGGTTCGGTAAAATAAGAAAAGCGGGGAAGTAAGGAAAGAAATGAAAAGGGATGAAATACTAATCACTCACGGGCCACACGGCCAGCACCAGCGTGCAAGTTACCCGATGAAAGCCAATCAGAAATCATGGAGCCATTTCTCTTTCAAAGTGAAACCAGACTGATGCAGAGGCCTCCATCTTTTGCACCCAGCCGATCTAGATGATTGTCAGTCGGAAGCAAATTGTCACTGGATTGAGATGCATATCCATCGAGCTGGTGCGTCTTGTCAATATGATAAATGCGGAGCAGTTGATCAAAGGGGACCATAGACTTGTGTTAAATATGCCACATTTTTGGGAATAGAGAGTCAACAACAGACTATTCGCCCCCTTTTTGATTTCCTGTTTGGGAACGCTAGTTGGGGTCATCTTTCCCATTTTATGCCTTCTCATTGCGTACTTTGACTTTTTAGAGTTGCAAAGAAGAGCTTACTCACACATCGCCAGTTTTCGTAGTCTTTTACTCTAAACCAGGCCAACTACTCAAAGGACTCGGCATAATTTCTGTGAAACCTAAAATTATGACAGAAAATAAACCAGACAATGATATGATAGAATACATCCTGACCAGACGCTAAGTTCGATCCCACTAGAAAAGTCTATACGATTCCTGACAATATTCATGCGCCAACAAAGCCTCTAACAGTCTTAGCGAAAGGCATTCGGTAAATTTACCACAAACCAGCTTGATGACAAGATTAATCAATTGAAAAATCATATTCGGAGCATTTTGTGAAGTAAGTTAGGTCAATTGGACCTAGATAATGAATCGTGAGATCACAATTGAACTGTTTTTTGAAGTGATGAATTCATTTTGTCTTTTTGGTGGTGCTAGGGGCTGTTGATGGCCGGTGATGTTGAATATGGAGATGGATGAATTTGAGACAAGTAACGTTGACCGCCTTCATGACTAATCACAATCCCATAATAGATAGTTACCACTTCCCTCTTCTTACACACTCCTTATCCACATTTCCGCCATTTGTCAATCAAACTTCGTTCATATCGCACAGCGTTACCTTTATCCCCCTTCCATTTGCATAATCATTGATCAAGAACTTATTAGGAGTCGAATCTCGAAGGGAAGTGAAATTTGGCAAGTTCAAGAAGGTTTTTACGGGGTTTGTGTGCAAAATCGATGTTCGAATAATCTCATATTGGTTGAACAAATAGCGGGGTAGAGGCTGAACAATCTAACCTTGAATTATTTTCTCCTAGCTGCTACTTTACGAGCTTACTAGCAGAGCACTAGACATTCTCCGGGTGAAATCCTTGTCACAATTGTCTACAGTACGGACACCGAAGAATTGGAATTCAACACGCATTGTCGTATAATTTGAGGAGCTCTCCGTGCTTGGCACTTTCACAAGAAAGCCTTTGATATCCAATCTCTACAAATCCTAAGGAGATTCATAAGTATGAGGATTGCTTGTTTACAGTTCGATCCTCAAGTAAGAGAATTCAGTCATGTAATTTACAAACATAGCTAATACCATAACATAGGTCGGAGATGTCAAAAATAACTTCATAAAGGCGGATGCAATACTCGCGAAAGCAGAACCGGAAGATCTCGATCTTTTAGTGTTGCCTGAGATGGCCTTTTCTGGTAATTATCACATCCTAGATGTCTTCGATAATAGTATCTTGCCAATTTCACGACTAACCCTTACACAGGTTATAATTTCTCCTCCTTGGAACAAATCACTCCTTATCTTGAGCCGACTACTTCCGGTGTCACGTCTTCATGGGCACGTACGACAGCTCTCAAGCACAACTGTATAGTGACGGTTGGTTACCCGGAGAAAGCTGATTCTTCGAGTGGATCAACAAATCCCGAATGCTATAATTCTGCGGTTACGGTGGACAAGGAGGGTAAGACTATCGCCAACTATCGAAAGTCATTTCTATACTATACAGATGAAACTTGGGCTCATGAAGGATCTGGCTTTTTTGATGGAGATATCAAGGGGCTGGGGACTGTGGCAATGGGAATCTGTAAGCATTTAGCATATCATTCGTGCACAACAAGCCATTCTTGATAACATCTCAACATTTTCGGTAAACTCACTGATACTTATAATTTATAGGCATGGATTTGAATCCATATAAATTCGAAACACCTTGGAATACTTGTGAATTTGCTTGTCATGTACTTCAAAAGAAAGCAAATCTTGTCATTATGTCCATGGCTTGGCTTACAAGACAAGATCAATTACCTTACGGACTATTGGCAAGAGAGCCTGATATGGATACAATTTCTTACTGGATTTCTAGACTGAAACCTATCATTGAAGCTAGCAGGACAGAAGAAATCATTATTGTTCTCGCCAATCGGTGCGGAACTGAAGGCGAAGCAACGTATGCCGGAACTAGCACAATCCTAGGTATCAAGGATGGCGAAGTTAATGTCTACGGAATACTCGGCCGAGGTGAAGGAAAGCTTTTGATCGTCGACACTGATGAGCATCCTGTGGGAAAAATAATTTCGGGCCCCAAGTGAACCGAGACGTGATTCCGCCAACTATCAACGCAATCCCGTAGCTCAATGCTAGAAGTCGAATAACCAAACCATATTGTCGATGACTTTTAGATAATAAACTCAACAGCAACTACATTTACAAGTATCTCACAATGATAATACCTGTTGCGTTGGATGGTATTGAAACTTCACTTGCCAATGTCGATTTATACCAATCTGAATTTTGAGCAACATGGGCACCAAAACGTGATTTAAGAAGCGGCTATACGGTTTATCATTCTTTGCACAAACAAGAATTCTCAAGCTCTGAAATCACAACGTTTACTCTGAAACGTCCATGCCCTTTCCAGTCGAATAGTCCCGAAAAGATCCCAGTCAACCCTAGAACACATTCTCCAATTGACATTCCACCTAAGACAACCAACCCAAGACAACCAAAAACAAATTTCAAAAAAATCAGTCCCGAAAATAGTCAAGTAATACAAGTTGGTCTTAGCCGCATATCAGTCATTCAATGGGTCAGCTCGAGATAAAAACATAATTTACCTGTATGTATATGGTTCAATAATATTCCATAATATAATCGTTCTTCATGCCAGTCGCTCAAGGAGTTCTTCCAGATATTAATTGTTTGATCGGACAGGACAAATAATTGTACACCAATTCTCGGAAGTCACCCGAGCCCTATAATACTGACTACCCGGTACCATCACAAAAATACAATCCGAAATCACCATTTATCATGTAAACCGATCCAATCCCCAAAGAACTCTTCCAAATTATCTGTTGCCTATTTGAAAAAATGCGGATAACGTCTGATTTCGGCCCCCATTATATGTCAGTCGGTGTAGTTTATTTTTATCGCCCCCTGTAATACCGAACTCGTGTTTCGGGACTCGGTATGTGGAACGCCAAATTTTCGGAAGCGGGACGTTTGAGAGGCAAGTGATGTAGGAGTCTTAAAACATCAGCTCGGCGCGGGATTCGGTACGATGTGCAACAAAATTTTGAGAAGAATTGTGAGATGTGATGGATTGGATAGATGGGGCTTAGAGGTAATGAGGATTACTGATTCGAGACTGTAAATTGCCCGTTTGGAAGGTAGGGGTTAGAGAGGTTCCGGAACGGTGATTCGGTAGGTACTAGGTGGTAGATAGATAGTTCGCTCGACGATGTATGTAGTGCATGAAGATAAATATCGGCAGTAGTTTTCGATCTCGGGACAGTTGGAAGTTTTCCTTGTTCTTCTTTTTTTGCTCTAATTTGTGGCTAAGAAGTCTCAAGGCGCATGAATGATTTAGGAAAACCATCTACTGTATTCCGTCTCCAAAATGTGAGCTCTTATTGATATACATGTCAATTGAACCCCAAAGATCCTTCAGTTACAATGTATTGAAGGCTATCACACATAGGTTTATTCAGATCGAATCTCATACTGCGGTGTACAATGTTTTATTTTGGTCAACGCTGCTCAGTTGAGATTTAATGGATCTCAAGTTCCTGAACATGCAATCGATCTTGTCTACATATACATTGAGTTCATCTCCTACCAGCTTTATATCATCGGCAATTGTTCAAGTCTTGATATGTATCAACAGTAGCAAGTCGTAAAATATGCAACTTCACCGCTGGACGTGAACATTGTACTCGGGTCCCGGATCTTGATATATTCTTTAGCGGAAGAAAGAATTGCGCATCAACAGGTTTAAATGGTTCCATATCGATATATGTGGATGAACCGTGAGAGAAATAACCAGGAGATGAGTTATCGAATTGTTATGGACAGATCCTTTCAAAGAGTGCGTGGCAACATTCCCTGGTATCAAGTGGGAGTCATGAAAACTCAATTGAAGGCAAGAGACATTCCGCCCGGTGCAAATTTTACGTGTAAATGACTTTCCATTAAAAGTCTTGGTCCGACTGTAAAGATTGTATCGCATTCCCACTCTCTCATAAACTAACGGCACATCGCCAAAAACCGGGTTAGAACGACTAGACCTAGCTATGTTCAATTCAAACATGAATTGCCACATGTATGATTAGCCAGAGTAGTCCATTCAAAGCATAAAATACTTTGGCACTGTGAGACAGGGAGCACCATGGGTGTAAGAACAACATCAACTATTGCTGCGGTGGTAAACTCACGCTAACTATCCTTTCTGGACTACTCACTGACCTCTCTAACCTCATGTCTCAATTATACATCATCGTTATCATTCTTTGTAGCTATCCATCGACGTCAAGATTCTTGTCATATTTTTTCTGTTCTCGTTGCCCATTCTATATCCCAATGGTGTAAATGAAATTCAACTGCCTCTAGCAAATCAAGACCTGTCCCATGACTAGAATCTCAAAAATCATGATAATCGGAACCTGAAACTCGACAGATTTTGATCCTCTGACCCAGCATCGTGAAGTCCCCTCAGATAAACAGAGCCAGTACATTATGAAGCACTCGAAGCTTCTATTTTCAACAATCCTCCAATAATTTATGCGAATGTACCAAAGTCCCTTCAATTCGCCTCAGTTACCTAATCCGCCTTTTCGCACCATCGCCGGACCCAGCAACCCAGCAACCCCTCTGACCTTTCCGTCAGGTTTTTGCACAGTAGATTTTGCACCTAAAGATATGAAATTTTCATTCCACTAATAGCCCACAGAGTATTCAATCAGTCCCCGCTACAGACAGAACAATCAACCGTGAAACTAGCTTCTCTCCATACAAAATGGATGGCCGAGAAATGTGCTCATAAGGACAGCATACAAGCGAGAAAAAAGATTGCATTGCAATGAAATAAAGTGGCACTGGTTTTGTGCTAATGTCAAGGCCTTGTTGCACATGACAATAGACGATAAATATGTTGATAGGGAAAAAAGGTTGCGATAATTTGGAAGAAAATGGTGTGAATGAATGCGTGGGTTGCCGAGGATCAATGTAGGTTGACACAAATGCTACGCTGAATGTTTAGAAAATATCCGAAAATATTTCTCGAGAATCACACCCACGGAAGACACAACAAGAATTATTTATGACAATGCCGTCGAGGGCTAATACTATTATTTTATTATATCAATAACAAAGACCAACGTAGGAAAGCGTCTTATGTATAGTACAGCATGATCCATTGTTGCATTCTGAATCACTCAATCACCTCCTAATCTATGTCCTGAACCACGACTCTTCCACGATTCTGGTAGAACACTTCCAGATGAACCGGAAGCATTGGGAGATCGTTGTGGCCGTGCAACCGCGGTACCATAAGATCTTTCAGTGACAGTGGTCTGTGTTGTTTGAAAAGCTCTCTGTATAAAACCCGGGGTTGGAACAAAATTCCTTCCGCCACCAAATGTAGGCCAAAGTCTTGTCAAGAAATCATGTAAATGTGCGGCAACAAGACCGGTAGCTTGAATCTTGGCTGGGCCTGGGCCACCCATCACAAAGGTCATGAGAAGCATGGCATATGGGATCCATGGTGCGGGAATGGTGACGACGAAAAAGGTAGCTTTCATTCCACGATCATCTTGTGTCGAAGTGTATGCGAAAGCTAATACCAATGCCGATGTGAAGATCACACCGCCTGTTATGAATACATTCAATCCCTGCGCATTTGTTAGATGAGATTTTTTACAAGGTATCTCTTGAAATAGAAACACCAAGTATTAACATCTCAATGATATTGACTTGAAATGTAGGGAGCCACAACCACCCGAGTTAAGTTGAGGAATCAACACGAGTTTTCTCATAGGAACTTCCCACCATGCCTACACCTCAACTGATCCTATTTGTTGTTTTGCGAATGTCGGACCAGCCAAGATATAGGGGCAATCTTCCTCGTTTTAGGAACCGTTGTAGCTAAGAGCATTGCACTAAACGGGCAGTATAGAGGTGGGGGTATGGACAGAAGAAAGAAAAAGGAAAAGAATAAAAGATAATGCCTACCAAAATCGTCGCACAAACAAACAATACATATGTCAAGAAGTCTCCTGGTTGAGAGAATCTAGGCGAAGCTGTTTCAAGCTTGCTTCCATAAGTGTATACTGTTGTTTCAATGTAAGTCAATCTATCCTGATTGTAATGCGATCCGTCGAGCCTTACGAAAGTATGTGTCGAAGAGAATACCCAAGTCTGGGCCAGTAACGAGAAAGGGAGAAATAAGTCGCCATAATTGAGGCGGAAATTGCATTATAGGTTGCAATAAAAACATAACATGATAACCTGAAAGAATATGAGTGTAGACCAAGATTGAAAGAGTCAAGGCACCAGCAGCCAAAGTCCTATGCACTATCATCAGCATCAGTATGAATTAAGTGGCGCATCTTTGGCAGAACGCGTTGCGCATACCTTGAAATGGGCGGAGCTGCCCAGAATACATCCATTGCCGACATGATTATTGTACGGTATGAAAGATGGTTGAAAATGTTGTGAACGAAGCTTCAAAAGCTTGATGTTGTGAGAAGAAGAAAACTGAAGAGAAGAGCTTTTTCGCGATTTATGAGAGGTGTTCTTTGCGAATGGCGCTTAAGTAAGCTTGAGAAGGAGCTAGTTCCCATTGTAGGTTAGTGCGGGACAACTTGAGATCCTTGACCTCACTGCATTGTCTTATTGTAACCTCAATATCATGTTTATAGAATTATCCTACAAATTGAATCAAAATGATTTCAAGATTCTGAATTGACAATTTAAAACTTTAGTTACTCTTGAACAGGAACATGACCCAACAATTGTATCATAATGATTGAGAAGCATGCTTACAGCGAATTAATGCTGATCTCAACCAAATTTTGCGAATTTTATCACACATGCAGTTGGCCGATCACGGATCAACCCCACCAAGAAATTTGACCCATCGGCATGAGTCGTTCGGTGAACTTTCAACCCTTTGCTTGATATTTATCGTCACTTTATTCTCAATTACATTCATCCAAATTAGACATCATGGCTGGATTTGACACAAAGTAAGTTATCGAATTACTTCATGCTCACGTTTCATTTTCTTACAATTATTTTAGGAAAGTTCTTATGCTCGGTGCGGGCTTCGTAACACGCCCAACCCTGGACATTCTCAGTGAAGCAGGCATTCAAGTTTCTGTTGGTACATGAACATTCCAACTCCTCTTCAAAAGACAAAGCTGACTTGTTTCTAGCATGCAGAACCATCGAAAGTGCGAAGAAGCTCTCCGAAGGTGTCAAGAATGCCCACCCAATCTCCCTCGACGTTACAGACGACAAAGCTCTTGATGCCGAAGTTGCAAAGAACGATTTGGTCATCAGTTTAATCCCATATACGTTCCACGCTACCGTCATCAAATCTGCCATCCGAAACAAGAAGAACGTTGTTACCACTAGTTATGTTTCTCCTGCCATGCTCGAATTGGACGAGGAGGCCAAGAATGCCGGTATCACAGTTATGAATGAGATTGGTTTGGATCCAGGAATCGATCACTTGTATGCTGTTAAGACCATCGAAGAGGTTCACAAGGCGGGTGGAAAGATCACCTCTTTCTTGTCATACTGTGGAGGTCTTCCTTCCCCAGAGGATTCGGACAACCCTCTCGGTTACAAGTTCTCTTGGTCTTCCCGTGGTGTTTTATTGGCGTTGAGAAATGCTGCAAGATTCTATAAAGACGGAAACATTGTTGATGTTGCTGGCCCAGAGTTGATGGGTACCGCCAAGCCATACTTCATCTACCCAGGATACGCATTTGTCGCCTACCCAAACAGAGATTCTACCCCTTACAAGGAGCGTTACAATATTCCAGAAGCACAAACTATCATCAGAGGTACTTTGAGATATCAAGGTTTCCCAGAATTCATTCGTGTATTGGTTGATATGGGATTCCTAAGTGATGAAGACCATGGATTCTCCGAGCCAATTTCCTGGAAGGAGGCTACTAAGAAGGTTCTTGGATCTTCGTCAAGTACTGAGGATGACTTGAAGTGGGCAATTGCTTCCAAGGCAAAGTTCGAAAGTACTGAAGAGAAGGAACGTATCTTGAACGGTCTAAACTGGGTTGGCATCTTCTCTGATGAAAAGATTATTCCCCGTGGTAACCCTCTCGATACTCTTTGCGCCACTCTCGAGAAGAAGATGCAATTTGAGGAGGGAGAACGTGATCTCGTCATGTTGCAACATAAATTTGAGATTGAGCACAAGGATGGAAAGAAGGAGACTCGTACATCCACATTAGTTGAATACGGTGATCCAAAGGGTTACTCCGCCATGGCCAAATTGGTCGGTGTACCATGTGGTGTTGCTGTCAAGCAAGTTCTCGATGGAACAATCAGTGAGAAGGGTATTCTTGCACCTATGACCAGCAAGATCAACGATCCGTTGATGGAGGAGTTGAAGAAATACGGAATCACATTGGTTGAGAAGACCATTTCTTAGAGCATGATTTTACATACACTTAGATGAGTTTAAAATTCAAAAGTATATGCATGGTTTGAATGTGCTTCCGAAACCGTTATTTAACTACCAAAAAGACCTTTAATATAGTCTCGTGAACTCTATTCTTCACCCTCCTTTTTTCTTTCTGACAAATGTATTTTTTCTCGTCCTAGGTACTTCGAATTCCAACCATGCACAACTTCGACTATTCTTGTCATCGTCACTCCAAGCCGAGCACAAACACGACCAAAATTTTCCAGAACATTCCGTTCTCCAAAATACAGGATAACACAACAATAGATATTCACACATGTAATAAATAATACACCATCGTATAAGTGATGCTGCAACGCTGCGGGTGATGTGATTCAAAGCTCATGCCCTTTGGCGAGACAAGAGCCCTGAATTGGAGGGAATGGTATTTGCCTTGGATGTGTAGATTTGGGGATTCATATGAAGACGAGATTACAGTATGTAATAAGTGTGTTTGAAGATTCATGATGACTTGTAGAAAAAGAAAACTATGCTGTGCAAACGTGGAAGCTCTTGCCTGGTAGGAAGCCAACTTCATCTAAATCACTTTTTTTACACCATTACACAAGCCCTGAAGGAGTTGGCGAATTGGTGGAAGTTTGTCCAAAGCGATTGATTGGCTAAGAGTTGTGAATAATTAGGGTATTTTGAATAACTACATTCTCGCTTGAGCATCAGTGTCACTGAAGCGCTATACGTGAGGATATTACTGCTATTGTACATTTTCAAATCCCTTGTAGAATATTTTCCTACGGATTGATCTCCTATCTTGATAGATGGAATAGATCCAAACTTTTATGAACGCTCCCAAAAATCACCTGATATATTTGATCATGATTGTTTCATCTACATCATCGACAAAGGAGAGTTTTGTGCGTATGCCTGTTTCACTAGTTAGCACATTATTTGGGGGAAAAGCTCAAGAACAACGAACCATAGGCTTGATATTAGGATGTGGCACTGCATCAAACTTGTGGAAGTCCAACTTGTAATCAGGTCCGATATTGATATAAGCTCCCTTGTTTTCGGTACTATCGCAATATCTCGGTGCGGAGAAGACTAGAAAATGTTAGTTAAGTCTGTGATATATGATTGGAAACTTTCATACCAGTGATGCATTTCCCATCGTGTTCCTCTTCATAACCTTCCATTCGGACCTCGTGACTACGGATGATAGCCTCCAAGCCATTGTTTTCGCAGAACCTTCTAGTAATATCCGGTCCGAATTGCATGCCGACACCACGTTTACTTGGGCCACGGCCCGGCTCCTTTTGTGGATCGGTCCATAACATTTCCATCATTAATCCTGCCTGACCTGGTTGGCGTTGATTATGTCTGTTCAAAGCTCGAATGTCCTCTAATGTGATCTTATCATCCGAGAACAACCCTCCGTGAAGGACAAGATACTTCTTGCCAATGAGAGTTGCTAAAGGTAGAGCTGAGAAACTTTCTGAGAATAGCTTGAAAGTACGTTCTAACAGGAATCAGTTGAAGTTCTCAAGGTCTAAGATTTAGAGAAATCAGGAAGACAACTTACCGTTGTATTTTGCTTTGCACTCGCCCTCAAATCCATAAACACGGTTCATATCATCAGTCTCATGATTTCCCCTATTGATGAAAAATGCCGATGGACGTAACCATTTATAGGCGTACAACAGTAGTGCAATTTCACATGACCAAGATCCCCGATCAACGAAATCACCGTTGAATAAGTAATAATGCTTCTCTGTGGGTAGACCATTGAGCCTGAAGAGTTCCATAAGATCGAAGAATTGACCTGAGACTCAGTATTAGCTCAAAACCGCAATGCGATGAATCAACAATTTACCATGTGTATCTCCACAAACAGTCAGTTGTGCATCACTGTCAATCTCCATCTCCACCATTGTTGGTTCATCATAGACAATCTTTTTAACTGCCATGACAATTTGATAGACATATTTTTGGTGTATTTTCTTGCCATTCTTGAAACGTTCAAGCATGTCATTGATGAATTCGGTCGTCATTTCGTTGCCCAACTCTACACCATCATAATCCTTTACAACCATATCGTCGAGGTTAAGGCCCTCCGCGGCAGATGGTGGATCTCCAACTTCGATGGCTCGGAAGAACTCGATTCTTTTCACAATCTTCTCACATTCTGCCAACTTGAGCTTCGCATCTTTATCATTTGGTGCCTTCTTGACGACCGCCTTGAAATCTTTGAGAGCTTCTTTTGGTTTCAGGATTGCAGTATATGCAACGGCTCGACGATAGTATGCCTGCGAGGAGGTTGTTAATCTTCAAACTTTGGACAAGAGAAAGGCAGTATGGGAAAATCTTTGATCCAACGAACCTTTCCAAAGTTCGGGTCGAGTTCAATGGCTTTTGTAGCATCAGCTATTGCGTATCCATAAGCCTCGGATTTGATGTTTGCCTGCAAGATTGTCAATCACGCGAGCAGTTTGAATGTTGAATATATCTGAAGGTACCTGGGCCCTGTTTGAAAAGTACGTTGGCTTTTGGTCGTCAAGTTCTATGGCCTTGGTGTATAAATCGATAGCTCCGAGCCAGTCGTGGGCAGCGAAAGCTTTGTTTCCTTCGTTCTTCAAGGCAACCGCCTCTTCCTCTCTGGAGGGCATTTTCTCAATCAATCAATCAATCAAAGATTGGGACAGTGAGGTGAGTGAGTGCGGGGTTATTTATCGTGATGAAGTCTAGTGATAGGGAAAGGAAGGAAAATTATGCTGATAATGTAACAGAACTTCTCAATAAAATGCGTTTGGTATCTAGAGGACCTAAAGATGTAGCCTCTACAAAATTTGATTATGAAAAGTAAACGTTGTAGGGTGGTATGTACTTTGATGAATTTACTTTTCGAATCCCTCAAGTATTCTTTCGGAGTCCAGAAGCATCCCTGTTGTGTAGCATTATCACCGATACAACCTTTAGGTACAGTAGTATATGCTGCCCGCACGCGCTTAATCATCGATCTGATTTCCATCCCTCTTATCGCAAATCCCCATTATTTTGTAGTCAATCATCACTTAACCTTATTTTATTGATTCGGCGTAAAAGCCACCTGAACGACACAGTCCGGCAACGATTGGGAAAATACGGCAAAGACTTTAGGAACAGTATCGATTGTATCTTGGGTCCATAACTGGCACATCTGCAGCGATTGATCTGGTACCATCAAAATCAACTTCCTCAACCTCAACCGCTCTCACAAAACGCGCAAATGAAACTGCTTTAATGCCACCCCCCCCAAAACGAATTAAACGACCGAAGAATGTTATTGACGAAGATGCGTACACTGACGCCATATCAGAAATCATTGCTCGGGATTTCTTCCCAGGGCTACTCGAAACAGAAACGAAACAAGAATATCTGGATGCACTGGACTCAAAAGATGGAGCTTGGATCACAAGTGCCGAACGTAGGCTTCGACATGTTATGACTCCGGGAAGGCGTATTGGAAGGCGTGGCACATCTATTCAAACACCATCTCGAGCTTCAGAAACACCTGGCGGGTTTGCTGGAGGTACGCCAATGTCAGTTACTTCCGACGCAACTCAGGCGCCTCAAGTTGAAGTCGATACAAACATGAGTCTCACAAAATTTCAATCATTGTATACCAGCGAAGACAACGAAAGCTTTTACAAATTACTAGACAAGCAAAATCAAAAACGAGCGGAAAAATATGCTTGGATGTGGACCGGGATTAAAGTGGCATCTAATATGATGCTGAAGCAGAAAGAAGTTGAGACGAAGCTCCTGCAGTCAAGACAATCTTTGGAGGACGATGGCGGAAAAAGGAACAGACTTGCGATTCAAGACATAAAGGAAAGACCAGCCCAACCCGACTCATGGAAATCCAAGCCAAACAATGGATTGATGTTTCGACCTGATAGTGTGGAAGATTCAATCGAGACTGTGGCACAGAAAGCACAAAATGATGCGAGAGCCGCACCAAAAAGTGTCGCATATGCAAATACAAGGTTGCCAGAGATTACACTTCAAGAGGAAGCCAACATACCGTCTTCCCCATCAATGTCTGCTGTAAGGGATGCCATAGCTGGAAAACGACGAATTGCGGATTCAGAGTCTGGATATGACGGAAGCGAAACTCCACGTGTAAATGGTTATTCATTCGTGGATGACGATCCGGAGGAAGAACCATATACACCTTCTCCGATGATCAATCTTGGCCCAGGCGAAACTACCAAAAACCCATTCATCATAAAAGAGCAAAGCAAGCGAGAGGACCTACACCATAGGATAGTCGACAAAACTGCCAAAAGTAAACGTACATCTGCCAAGTTTGGCATGACTGGGAAAGTTGAGCTGACTCCCGTGCCTAAATTTCCCAGTAGCCCTAGGGTGGGCTCCGGTGGTCTGACACCAGCTGCTGAACGCTTGTGGAGTCGAGTTGGTGGTTCGGGCAAGGGGACTAATGACACTTTTGGTGTTAGAACGCCAGGAACTGTTAGAGCAAAATCTAACCTACGGGCGAGATGGACTCCTTCTGGGAAGAGTTGAACGATATTTGTTATGAAAATAGAACGGCGTTTGGAGGATAAAGTAATTATAAGATACCCTTGAATGCTAAGTCATTCTTCAAGTAACGGAGAAATCTTGTACAGGTTTTGCAAACCTAGTAGGCACAAAGCGCTACATGAGCTCTCAATTAGCTATAGATAAATTAGAATGGCTATATTGTTGTGAAATTTGATGACCTTGGACACAACGAACATGCTAAAAGACACCAAAATGTACGACAATTCTTCATGAATTTGGAATACATTTGTCTGATTACTACAAGACTTCCTGCATGTCACCCTTCATGATTGTCTTGTAGAGCTACAAGTATTACCGTACCCACATAAACATAAACCACACAATCTCATAGTGACGTCTTCCAAATCTACAGGGATTGAGGCTCGGCAAGAATTATCGATGAACTTAACAGCCCTCCAAAATTTTGAACATGTCTCTGCGAAACTCACTATTCAACTTTTCGGTATGAATTCATGAGTATAATTGAAACTGTCTGCTGGATATGGCGGGGAAGAGGATTTTAGATTTTGCCGCTCTCTTCAATGCTTCCCGTGGAGTTGCACAGAAACACATTGCGCTAAAGACAAGGCAGATCGATGTATACAACAGAACTTCGACTCTAGCAAGAGCAGTACGCAATCAAACGGACCGAGTTACGGAGACCTCCAAAGCAGCATCTTTCCTCGCATCGCGATTGAATGATAATATCCCAGAATGGACCAAGGAGGCAACAGATTATACAACCAGTTCTCAATCGAATGACGGTGGACCTATACCCAGCAGAAAATCTACGAAGGAACAAGAGCATGTCCCAGAGAAAAAGGAGGGGTTAGAGCAGGATCATTTCTACGAAAAGTCCGAATCAAACTCGTCTATTAATCCGAATCCGAAAGGGCATTTGCATATACAGCAGGAAAAGGCCAAAAGATATCCTCTTCCAGATGGAACAATCCCCCCAAAAAATTCAGATATTGATATTGCCGAATTGAATGTAGATACAACTCCTACCAGGTCAAAAGCTGGACCTAAGCTCGATCCGATCAATAGTGAGAGATTACATCCTGTGGCTTCGAATGCTTCGACCATCCCTATTCCAAAGGCAAAGCTTTTATCTGCGGACAACGCAAGACGTATTCAACGAGAACACGAGCGCCAAATACCATCAGTAACTGCAGATGCAATTGGGCATTCCAACAATCCATTAGAAGAAGGCCATGATGAGGACTCTTTCTATGATAGATCAAGACACACATCACCCACCCTATCTTCTTTGCCCAGGGCCAAAATACCAAGACATACATCCGATATTCAGGAAAATGATCAACATTTGAAGGATGATGCTATAAACTCTGATACTTTCTCAGAAACTGTTGATAAGTCTAAACAAATACCCGATGCTGAATCAGTTCCAGAGCAAGAGCAGCTGCCCGAGGGCATCAACACAGATCTGTTTCATAGCCCAAGGGTTGCTAGGTTATTGGGAGGTAAAACGCAAGGATCAGGCAAAGGCACCTTGGGCTCAAAGGGAGTTAAAGATTCGCTTGTAGACCAAACCCAACTCGCAAGAAATAAGGACAAGGATACCTTCAATGTTCGTTCATCTGTTCAAGCAGAACCGACTACCCGCGACAGTCCACCTAAACCCATTCTCGATACTCCTCGTCAAAACGATGAAGGTATCGAGAAGCTAGTGGCAGATATTAGCAAAGAAAGTAGTAATGATACTGTAAATATGAACTCCTCTCGCACTTGATGCATGTGACACTGAGATCTGACAGTAATCTAGATGCAGCCAGAGGAAAGCTCACAGCCTGCCCCATATAAGCTACGAGAATCAAGTGTTCCTTCTTCACGACTTGGGAGGTTGTGGAACTATAGTGGTCTCGCTGCTGGCATGGTAGGAGGGGCAATCAGCGAAAGTCTTCGTCGAGTCGGCGGCGGTGGCGGCGAGGGTTCTTTCATGTTAAGCGCAGGTAATATGGACAGGCTTGTGACCAAATTGTCTCGAATGAGAGGTGCAGCTTTGAAACTGGGTCAGATGATCAGTTTCCAAGATTCCAAAATGCTTCCGGCGCCAATTCAAGAAGTAATGCAACGAGTACAAGATCGAGCAGACTACATGCCTGCTTCACAAAGAAACAAAGTATTGATGGCAAATCTTGGACCTGAATGGAGAGACTTATTTGGCGAGTTTGAAGAAGTTCCTTTGGCTGCTGCATCCATCGGTCAGGTCCATCGTGCAACACTCAAGTCAACTGGTGCAAAGGTTGCTGTAAAGATTCAGTATCCTGGAGTCTCGGATTCTATAGATTCTGATCTCAATAACCTCTCAATCCTACTGACAGCATCTCGTCTTTTACCAAAGGGCTTATTCCTCGATAAAACGATAGCAAATGCCCGAACAGAGCTGGGATGGGAATGCGATTACGTTCGAGAAGCGGAATGTGGGCTTCGTTTCCAGAAACTTCTAGCAGATGAAGGGGATGTTTTCGTCGTACCAAAAGTATTTTCTGAAGCATCAGGCAAGCAGGTTCTTACTATGGAATATATGGAAGGAGTCGGTGTCACTCGCGTCCAAAGTTTCACGCAAGAGCAACGGGACTGGATTGGAACCCAGATCCTACGTCTCTGTCTTCGCGAGATCACTGATTTCAAATATATGCAGACTGATCCCAATTGGACAAACTTCCTCTACAACGCTCAAACTCACAAACTGGAACTTCTCGATTTCGGTGCCTCTCGCGAGTATCCCGAAGACTTCATTACTAAATACACACAACTCTTAGATGCAGCCTCAAGATCCGAGAGAGATACAGTCCGCGCTCTTTCTATTGATCTCGGGTATCTCACAGGCCAAGAATCTAAAGCAATGTTAGACGCGCACATACAATCTATTCTCACTCTCGCAGAACCATTTTTAGAATCTTCTCCGGAGATTTATGATTTCAGAGACCAGACTATTACGGAGAGGGTAAAGGCACTCATTCCGATCATGATCAGAGAGCGACTAGCGCCACCGCCAGAAGAAACTTATAGTTTACATCGGAAGTTGAGTGGGGCGTTCTTACTGTGTGCGAGATTAGGTAGTAGGGTTATGTGTAGAGAGTTATTCACGAACAGTATGGAGAAGACGAAGTTTCTGTAATGAATGTGAAGGGGGTAGATGTTGATAATCTACGTTTGTACAATTGTAGTTACTGTCAAAGATGGAGATGAGAATCCTAGAAGAAAAGTGCGAATATAGTATAGCATAAAGGGGACGTGTAAGCACTGCTCGTAATAGTTATAATACCGCACTGTCCTAAGTGAAAATCTCATCTTATACATGGAACCCATGAATGCTGGACTTGTATCGGTCGCTGGTTAAGAGCTGAAAAGGGTTGCTATCTCAGCTCTCAGGGGTGAAAAAATCGAGGTTGCCGAGACCCCGCAAGTAGCGCAGCCTTATGATTTTGCGGGCCGGTCCGCACACTGACGTCGTAACATGCGTGCTACAACTTAACCGCAAAATCCCACACATTTTACAACAAACCAAACCCCATACGATCAAGATGTCTTTCAAAAGTATTCTCGACAAAGCTAAAGCTAAGGGTGAAGCTTTTGCCGCTCAACACAACTTTTCCATTCCCGGTCAATCCACAACACATACACCCCCACCACCACAGCCCGCACCACCCGGATATTATCCTCAAGTTCAGCCTCATCACAATGCAGGCGCACCTCCTCCAATTCCTCAAAACAGACCATCTTATTCTGCGATTCATCCTTATTGGGCACCTTCTTTCGCTCCTCATACACACGTTTCCGACAATTTCAGACATCAACTAGGCGATCATGGCTGGGGAAATAATGAACTCCAAAATTACATCGCAGACCGAGAAAACTCTTTCCACGACGAACACGGTTGTTTAGTTCTCCGAGCCATTGCCTCAAACGGCAGATTTACAAGTGCACGTTTGACAAGCCATATGACCCTAGCCCGCGATCGCGGTAGTCTCGTAGCAACCATTACACCACCCTGTGCCTCTGGAATCTGGCCGGCTTTCTGGCTCCTTCCGCGTGAACCTTTTACATGGCCAAACGATGGAGAAGTAGATATTATGGAGACTTGGAACGGAGATGCGACGAATCATACTTGTTTGCATTGGGGACATTTTAACGGGGATGATTGGAATAAACATAGGGTTGTGGAGACACCGGTGCACGATATGCATCATGCACAACATACATATGAGTTTGCGTGGAACCAACCGGAGAACGGCGTAGGAGGGAAGATGGTCTGGTATATTGATGGGAAGGTCGTTATGAAAGCGACGGTGCCAGAGGGGACGAGGAGGTTGAATGATTTTCAGGTCATCATTAATGTGGCGATGGGTGGAAATGTTTGCCAGGGTCAGAGACCGCAGGATGGACATTATGACTTGAAGATTCATAGTCTGAAGATGTGTGATGAGCCAACAGGTGGGTGGGGAAGGTTTGAAAATGATTTTATTCATGGGCCGGAAGGACATGCGATGTGAAGGGCTGCTTGGCCAGATCAAAGACGATGAGATATATCGTTAAAAATACCGAGGACCGAGATAATTCAATGAGATTTTCTTTCCTTTCTTTCTAAACTCAACGTTAATAGAATTTCTGTTGGAGATGGCGCTTCCTTTAGCTTGCGGAAGCTTTGCTGGGTGGCGCAAAATACTTGAATATAGACTATAAATTATGACAATACTACCCGTCGTTGAAGAAACAAAGCCAGTTGTGCCGGGATTTGCCGTCCGAATCTCGAGTATTGTAGGATTCTCCGAACAATTCGAAGTACTTTTCTCCCTGTTCTAAGGGAATCCAATGCTTCTAGGGTGCGTCGGATGATTATGTGGGATCCATTCAGATATCATGGAAAGATAATTGCAATAGGAGCCGAACTGTCCAAAATTGAATCGTTCTCCATTAGTGTTTTCAATAGGACGCATCTTAGAGGGTACGAGCTCAAAGTTGAGTCTATACTTGTCAATATGCCTTTTGCTATTCTTGGTTTTTGGGCCAATTAAGATTTCTAGCGTCACTTAGGATTCTGCCTCTCTTGCTTTCCGACTACAATATTCTAATCGCGCCACTCTGTTCACTTATTCATGTCCTCCAACATTACAAAATCATACTTGTACATCCCTTTATGCTCGAATGTGAGTATTCAAGGTCTAAAGTTCATCGGGATAGATTTGTAAGTAGTCAAACGGTAAGTCTGATTGTCAGCTGTATTCATATAATCAATGTCATTATCTGGGGTAAGAATTAGATATCCTGGTCCTATATTGTGAAGCGGTCACATAGCTGTGCCCACATTAATATTACATTTATCGCGCAACTCATGTATGAATCCTATCAACTTTACATTTCTTTCATAGTAAAATCACAATCCTTTTAGTTGATCCATGAAACAATAGTCACATCAGCTACTATACATCATTTGGACGTCATTTTACTGCCATGGAGTTCTATTTCCATTCATTCTGCTTTCACTTCCGTCATTTCCCAATCTCACAGTCGTTTTTACTCACGTTTCGATTCTTTCTCAGTGATCTTTTATTCATATCTGTCAAAAGTGGCAGTCATATTGATAAATTATACTAGAAGATAATGAATCATCATGATTTTTAGTCTTTCGATCTGGAGCTGCAAAGTACCTTTTAAGCCTTCGAGTCCCCCATTTCCTTTTCACATCTACATCAGAACAATAAAAGTCCATCTACAAAGTCGGCAACCTATTTTGAAACATACAGATCACTTGAACAGATCACTTGAATACAATACTACTATAGGCAATTATGAGTAGCGCAAGCGAATCTTCTTATGGACAATCAAGGAAAAGGGACAAGCCGTCCGAAGCTTTTCCTCCCAAATTATATCCAGGAACTTCACGCTCGAACAGGGGCTCCCACCCCCTTCCTCCCCTGTCGCCACGGCCCCGGCCTGGTTCTTTCTCCGGATTCAATAAAGACGACGATCTAAATTTGCATCAAGATACAGACAATGTAACCGGTCGACGTACCTGGAGACAGGAAGATCCCTCTGTAAAGTCTAGCCCTCGTCCTCGGTTTTCTCGACAACAACCTAGGAGCGGTATCGAAACGTTTTCTCCACCAGAAGCACCAAATTTACAACAAGGGACTGTGTATTCGAGTAGGGGAAGACAGCTTTCTGAAGAAATCCTGAACAATACGGCTCAGCTAACCGTAACGCCTAATTCCAGAATCGGTTCAGAACCTTTGAGCCACTCGAGAGAATCATACCATTTAGGGGGATTGGCCCACGAAGCAACTACACGATCAAGCACTCATCTTAATACTGAACAGGTACAGCAGTACTCTAGTGATGCAGTAAATAACAACTCGGCAAGATCCCAAAAAGGGGCATTTCACCCATTATACAAAGAACCTGGCCTGCCTCTACCTAAAGTCACTGACGGCCAAAAACAAGCCACCTCAAGCAAGTCTTGGCTCTCAGATTTAGATGCCAGCGGTCTCAGAGGTAGCTTAGACTCACAAGAAAGTTCGCAAAGTCCACATCCGGATAGAACCCCCAAAAAATCATCCTCACAAAGAAAGCTTATCAAATCCAATCACCCCTGGAGTTACAGTCTTCCGGGTGATTGGACCCCATCCAAGTCGAAGATGAAGATCCCAAATGGTGATATTCTGGGGAACACTTTGAAGCGCAAAGGATATGTACGCGCTACGACCTCAAAAGGCCTGGTGCGCAAAATCAAACCAGAGAACAACAGAAATATTTTAAGGGACCAGGATGGCCGTAAATCCAATTACAGAGGCGACTATCGTGAGAAACATGATAGCCGTTCTTCTGAACAACTCGATGATGAATATGTTGAAGGGATGTCTTCCCCTTCTCCTCCCCATCAATTCGACACCAGATCTCTCAGATCTACTAGGTAGTAAGTGCTCTTCTTATATATCTGTCAGAATCACGATATAGAAAGTTGCCAACCCGATCCAAGAACCTAGACTTCACGGCCACAGACTCGCGAGTCGACGCGGTGTCAGTGGATAACGCTATCTTCTCATTAATTTCAACGGTCTTCTTAACCTTGAACTAGATAAAATCAATTATCCCATATCAGATAGTCATTGTTTCCTAGTCTCAAAAGCTTTCTCTGGGGGGCGGTGTTATCGATGGTCTTTTTTTGTATTTTAATGAGGAATAATCTAAATGCCTGGTTTTCAACAAGAGAAACGATCTCCTACTACACATACGTCCCTACTATGTATATCTTACAAAATATCGATATCGTAACTTTAATCATTAATAATATATCTATAGGGGTTGATATAAAGTTTATACTAAATGATTTAAAAGAAGTTCAAGTTCCGAAATATTCTTGAATAACTGATTTCTTGAAAATAAATTGATTTGTACTCTCTCAGTGAATATAAAAAGTATAATCAAATCAAGAAGTAAATATCAAAACCTACTCATTTTATAAGTCATAAAATTAGAAACCTTACAAGAGGAATTCTTAACAAAAAGATATGAAAGATTTAAACTAGAAATTTTATTATAAAGCATGAAACATTTGTAGTCAATTTTCACATGTGAAGGAGGCTGACTGCTAATTATTTCGTTTGAACATTGATCTACCTCAAGCCTACTAGGGAGGTACTATTTGTTTAAATCAAAGCCGTGATCCTTATATTAGTGTAGCCTATATGACTGCAAATATTTCCCTTTTTGATTTATTGCTCGAGTATGTTGCTCGAGCCATGTATTTATTTTTTTTGAACTCAAAGAAAGTGTGGAAATCCAACGTAGATCCACTGCCAAAAATCATCAGGCGTAGAATATGTTGGCTCAGTGAGTAAACCTATATGACTAGATTCTAGTGGTTGGGTTTTCTCTGAACAGGTGACATGACAATTTGTGCTCAAGAGTGACTTGACCAAGCAGTCAAAGCCCGAAGTTCAATTGTCCATCTAGTCATTTTCAGAAAATTACAACAAATGATTGTTACTCTTGACCTCGTAATATATCATTTGTAAGAACTCAACATCACTTGAGTTGTCAATCTGAATGATCTTTCCAGAGTCATTTCATGAGAAACTCAGATTTGTCAATGAGCACAATGTTATCCACAGTATCTTAGACGTCTAAACTTGATTTCGTGCTCAAAGCATACCAAATGTATAATTTCAAACCTGTCGTTCAGATTATTTGACATTAAAATGGCTCTTGAAATATTGCTCAAAAGAGGTGTAATATCCTCATCGCTTCTACCCTTTTCTTACAATTGCAACATCTACCATTACCCACACAGCCATATTATTCAAAAAGACGACGAGAAAATTGTCAAAACCTCCAAAGACAACTTCATCGACAACCTCAACTATGTATTCAGTCACCAAGAATTCTTGCTACGAAAATTCAAGTAACTCATCACACGATGAAACTCCTGCCGTAAATGATTTTCTTTCAAAACAAACGTACACGGTCAAAATATCCCCCGCAACTCACATCGAGAGTATTCCAAAATCTTCACCTGGAGAGATCTCGACAGAAGTTCAAAAGCTCTATATATGGGCAGCACATGTCTGGCATCACGGACATACACGTCATCCAATCTCTAATGAATCGAAAGATTCTATCTACAGGAGAGACAAGTGCAAAGACGGATGTGTAGGCTATATCTACTCTGGGACTTTTAAAAAAGGATGGAAAGCTGGCCATGTATTCGTGGACGTTTTATGTGGAAGTAAATGCATGACTTGCCCTGGGACCAGTGGTTTGAATTCTCCTACCACGATACCTCAACTTCAAAGTAAAGATGGCGCGAGATCTGGATATTGTTATACATGTGAAAGTGGAGGATGGATGGCCAGAACCACCATGTATATATCAAAAGGCTCTGTTGCAGCTGTATTTGGAAGAGCTACTGTATTTGAAAGAGTTAAATGTATGACTGGAAGGCCTCTTGTGTACGAATTATAAGAATAATCGACATGGGAAGTTAGCAGAGCTACCTAAGCTTTACTGTTAAAAGACCTGTTTTACATGGAGTGGAATATTATGTTGCGTCAGGCGCGGGATGACATTTTTCAAATAGATGGTGTTACAAGAAAGTTCTTGTCCGCTTAATAACTTCGCAACCCATCTACTCCAAGGGATATACAAATTTTTATCAAGCCCTGAAGGCTGGGTGGAGTTTTTCGGGAACCAGACGGGGAAAACGTCGCAGTAAGAAACGATAATAATCGCATGGACGGCAATAGCAACTTTGCCAACTCAGTTGTCGACCAGAAGGGTCTGAACAGATGGTAGAGAAAGCTGAGTAGCTCGATTGGAACGTAGGAAGACTCGGATTGACCCAGCTACAAGACCTGGGAAGAAGCACCCAACCTGTACTTGTAAAAATTCAACAAACGTGACTCTTTAAACTTTAAAATTTCAATCCTGTCTTAGGAAAAAATCGAATTGTGGCTGTCAAACAAATAAATGAGATTAGAGTACTACTCTAGATTCAAATGCACGTGGAAAGCCATGTGGTGAATTTTCATCCATGTCGACTTTGAAATCGGTTGTTAAAGCCAGTTTGAGAATTATTGACCGTGAAGTCATCTTTGTATAAATGCCAACCCTTCCGCCTACTCGTCCCAAACAATACAAACGACTTGCCCCTCTATATCAATCCCGGCGATAATCTCCAAAGCTCCTCCATCTACATCCCTTTTCAACAATGCCACTCTCCCATCGTTTTGCAAACCTACTGCTACCAAATCTTCAGCTTTATTGATAAAAAACTGTCTTGGGATACTACCTCCAGCAGCATCAATTGAGACAAGTGAAAAGTTACCATTTTAGTGATTCAGTGAATACGTCAAGAGAGAGTCGGAGGAAATAAGATTTGTAGCTGATGGAGAAGAAGGATCGGGGATACTGAAGTGTGTATCGTTGCGTTGAGAAATAAGGAGGTAGTTATTATCAGGCTAGAACAGATGTTAGTTTGAAGCTTTCTCTAAATTCGCAAAATTTGGAAAGGATTTTTTTCGTCGGAAAAAATCCCCCAGAAGAATAATCACTTACCGTGATTTGGATTCCTGACGCGGCACTGTAAAATTGCAATTCCTCACCTGGAGTTGTAGTCTTCAAAAGAGTTCTCTCAAACTTCACTTCAAAACTCAAAGTGTTGTTACTTTCATATGTGGCCTCATATGCCGTAAGTCTATTAGCCAACTGACTGACCAGATAAAATTAAGTGATTCCTGTTTCCGTAACAAGCCAATTTGCATGTCTGGTTCCACTCCCGACGGGAGTTTTCAATGGTTCAAGTGGTTCCAATAACTTGGTATCTTGATCGATTCGATAGAATCTCACGAGATCAGCACCTAGATCTGGGACAAGGACAAATGATTCTGTGGGATCGGTGATTGCTTCGTGTGGATGCGGTGCGCTTTCGTATTCAGGGTCCACGCCGGGAATAGTAAGATTATAGGTGAAGGTTTGAAGAGGGAGGATGTCAGTTTCAGAGGTAACATCCATGGCCAAAGTTCCTACGCTGCTTGAGGAACTATTGGCCAGTCTTTTAGCAAGAGTTCCCAAATCAAGCCGGTATTAATGAGTAAATTCTTACTAATTAGCTAACGCCAAAGCAGTATTATTCGCATACAATACTGTAGCCGCGGCCCCAACCAGAGTTTCAACTCTATCTGTCGGGATATAGATCATGTAACTGCGCTGGCGCCTTTCGGCACTACAGTTATACGTTTCATAGTCCTAAGCTTTTAGGACGTTAAGCAATATTACAACAGTGTGAACCATAGTACTATATTGTCTTCACCATCCCCATGGTGATACCAACACTATCCAATGCCACTAAGGAGAGATCCTCCTGAATCTTCAATGAATTGAGAGTTCCATTACTTGCAGTCAACCCTCTATCCGCGCAAAACAAGATATCTCGTGAAGAATCTAAAGTGATCCACGAGGAATTGGCCGCACAAGCCGTAGATGTCGCAATGACTTCGAATGAGTATGCACCATATGCATCTTCAGTGAGTGACAATGTACTAACAGTCCCTGCATATGAAGCTACAAAGAGTCTGGACGCGAGAACTTAAGAACTCGCGAATGAGAGGATAAGGGATTTGGAGAAGAACATATTGAAAGTTTGAGCCTCGTCTGGAAACCTAGCGATCACGTCGAATATGCCGGCGATACCACCCATTGATATGAACCTTCAAGACGTACAGCTTAGACCTTGTCCAATACCAGTATGCTTGATAAGGTTAAGCTCTCCTGCATTTACATCATGCATGCAGAAAGGGTACCCATCCAAGAGACTATTAAGACCGAAGCCTATAGTAACGCCCAGTATCTCTCCCATACAACATAACAAACTTCATTCTGTTCCTGGATCTATCAGGCAATTCCTTCACCTTCAACTCTATCTTCGTCTAATCTGTGGTCTCTTCCGAATATTCCTTTCGCACACCGTTAATGGAATTTACCAGGCTTCCGATCTCAAACATCTTCGTAATTTCATTGGTGGTAAAATCAAATTGCCCCACAAGCCCCATTATGATCCCAACCCCTTAATTAGTCTTTGAAGAATCCACACAAATTTACGATGTCACCATTCTCTTGGGTTCTAGCCCGAAAAAGAGAATGGCAACTGGATATTAATCTGCTTACCCTGGATCACGAACGGATAACCTTATTTCCCTTGTAATGTTTCGGGTATTGTAGATTGACCAGTAGATTTGCCGATTATTACCCTGTGAACCACAAACATGTGGTAGAAATGGTTTAATGAAGCAGGAATTCAGAGAAGATTGTGCAATGTATAAACTTGCGCACCAGTAGGCTTTCTTTAACGTTATAAGCAAGATGTAATCAATATAGAACAGAACCTGAAATTGTAATTGCATTGATCAAAACAGTACCATAACCTGAATGTAAATGAATCCGTGGCCCAACTTCTTCTTTTCTCGAAGACCAATGTTACTGTGTTATCGAAACCATTCTGAATCTTGTTTGCTCTCACCAACCCCCGGTATTCACATCATCTGGCTCTGGAACTTTGCCAGCAACTCCTTGCATTTCACGTTCGTGTTGCATGTCCGCCGAAGTTCTCTGAAGAGTAGAAATATTGTACGTCTTCCTCTCCTTGATTTGACCATTCGCGGGAATCGTAGCTTCACTTCCTTGGTGAATGACGGTCACGGTATGTGCACCATGACCTGTGAACTTGCTAAGGATTTGGGATACTGTTGACATTTTATATGCCGGTTGAAAGTGTCCTTGTCCACCCTCACCGTGTCCGTCCTCACCTTCGAGTTCGATTTCCTCTAGGCCTTGAATGTTGTAGTGTCGAAGGAGAGGTCTTAATGTTGCGATGCAACTTGCAACAATTCCCAAACCAGCTTCAACTACGGACCAAATAAGCATCGGAGATATTGAATCTGTGGTAGTTCATTAGTCATAGTCATGGTAAGACAAGATGATAGGGTTCCAAACAAAGAGGATCTGTGTAATCTAAATCCACAGCATATACTCCGATTCGTACAGCACAAGCAACGCCAGCGCTGGCAACGGGTCAGCGAATAATGACCCATATGACTAAAAACATGTGTCACTCACAATAATCCTAATCCCAGGACAGTGACGACGAATGTCTTCGTTTTTATGTGCATTTGCATATTCCAAACTAATGCGACCGGAATGAGTGTAAAGAGGAGATATAGCGCCAGAGATAGCCCGGCCCATGCATAACCTAGAGCATCTGCGGAATCGTAATTACAATATCCATCCACGCTCGAATCGCCCTGCCTCCAAGCGTATGAAATTGGCCGACAATTGAAAATCAGGTAAAAGCTTGCTATGAAGCATAGGATAACATTAATTGATAGTCCAGTCCAAAGGGCGTATGCGCAAGGACTGGCCTCAGTGAGACGAAGGAGACATGTGGCATAGGAAGCCTTAACTGCCGTCACAGCATTTATGTAAATTAAGACCGTGAACCAGACGTACTACTGATTGTCAGTCGATTGTATGATCTCGGAAGCAGTGTTGAAACCTTCGAGCTTTCAACAATGTCACCTGTCTTCATTTCTTTCTTGTGTTGACCGATGCCTCGTTGAACGCCGACGAAGAGTAATGATGCCATCACGATATAAAGACCCTAAAAACTCAAGTCAGAATAGCAGATAAGAGATCTTCGATGAAATGCCTTACCAGAGACAAGAGAATGAGAAAATCATCATGGCCGATGGTATTTCGAATTACCACTCGAGTATAATAACGGAGTGAGACAACAAGAACACCGAGAACAAGAAAAAGGATTGTTGTTGCCAGTATCGATGGACCATAAGAGTCCATTCTCATTTGTGACGAAATTTACGACTTTCTTTGTAGCGATGGAATGTGATTCTTGTTGGATTTGTTAAATGTGTTTTTAGGTATACTGAGGAATATTGTAGGTTGTAGAAGCGCATCATGCCATGAGGTGACAATTAATTTGCAGTCATCCTAACAGATGCTTGGAATAAGATGATTAAGGAAGAGAAAACAATATTAAAGTGAGATCCAAGGAAAGAAGAATCGGGGGCGAGAAGGATTACGAATTGTTTGAAGGAGTAGAAAGGGTAGGAGCAACATTGATTTGACGGCGGGATCATATCACATCCAACTTCAGAAGGCACGAAATGTTTCAAATCGTTTACTACCCTCTCAATTGAGTTCTAGTGAGGTAGACAAGAATAGAAACGCAAACATGCCATAATCGCGAAAGGTTGTGAAAAGTTTACCTACCTCTCAACAAGACGACTTGAAGTGAAGTACCGCCTGCTTGCTCGATAAGCAGTGCACGTATCCATAGTCGACAAAACGAGATGCGTACTGAGTCCAAATAATTACTGTACCTCTGGAGTATCTAAGAACAGGCACAGTCATTGAGCTTGCCAATGTCTAAGCCCCAAATGCAGAATTTCCTGGCAATCTCTGTAAACGGCTGCAATGGTTTGTGACAGGAATAGAGAGGTTCGTGGGGCATGTACACAATCAAGAACAGTGATGATGGTGACACTTGTTGTTTCCATCGGCTCCAGGCTTCAGACTGCTGAATACTGGCATCGGCGCTTAAAATGGTATATATATATTTATATATTCGAAGCCAGCCTCTTGGAAGTGAGTATCCGTCCTCTCTGACGGTTCGCATTCGCATAGCATGATTCTAGAAGTAGGTTTCATGCATCACCAAAAACACAACGATGCCCCCGAGAAAGATATATATCATGACGTAGTGATGAATACCTACATAGCCTTGAGATATCAAGATTTATGAGTTGTATTCCTTTCTCCCTCAACATTGCTGTGACTTTAATTGATGAAATTCGGTAGTGGTGGTGGTGGTGGTGGTGGTGGTGAAGAAGATACAGATGAATGAATTGAACATTGAGGAGCTTGAGGGTGGTTAAGGAATAACAAGTGTTACTTTAGTCCTGTGATGAAAAGTCCCTTTTGAGATTGTGCTGGGAGCATCTGGAGATATCCCTAGTAGGTACACAGACTTTGCTTCTCACCGCTTTCATTCACAATTCGTTGCCCAAATGAGTGAGGATTATTGAAAGAATACTTGGGGTAATGATTTGATCGAATTGAATTGAACTTGTTGTTGATGAGAATTCTTCGCGGATACCAATCGAACGTAGTGTTTGCTCTCGAATATATCAGATCTGAGGCTATTGATCTGGCTATTGATCTGGCTATTGATCTGGCTATTGATCTGGCTTTTGATCAGAGATATGAATTCCGCCTAATTGAATGGCCTGAACGTTTCCGTTCCCAAATTATCAAAGGGCCGAATAAAAAAGGTCTTGGAAAGCGGGAGTCTGCAGGACCAAGATGCTGTCCCTTGTATACGTATACGCCACAGCGAGGAGACGAAAGGTAACTGGTACTGTATCGATAAGTAATCCTTCGAGGAAGAAGATGTTTACAAGATGGTTAGTGATTACCTACCAAGTAGCTAAGTAGCTAGATACCTAGGTATTGGCTAATTCGTTTCTACTGCATGAGAAGCTGCAGAGAACACCTGGTTGAAAAACTTAGTACACCTTAGCGATGGATATTCACATGTTCCCCCGGCTAGGGCGGTACAGATTAGGTACCTAGTACTTGGTAGTATTTCATCAAGTCTCTCATTTCTTTGGTTTCTTTTTCAAAGAAGGATGTGGATTTTTCTAGGTGCTGGAATGTGAAAAAATACCTACAATTTGATCTTACCTACCCACCTACATTCATACCTATGTTTATACGTATCACACATAGCCATATTGGAATGGAGAATAGTAAATAGTCCTCAAGACGAATCCATTGTCGCTGGATACCAAACCCGCATATGCTGCACCAGTAGATAACTCAAGCTGTACAGAAGTTTCTGGAAAGTCGCATCATGTTGGCCATCTCCATAAGCGCTCTGTACAATGTTCCCCCGCAAAATTCAGATGGGAGACATCTAATTGCTAGTGGTGGTTTGATATCCTGATGCTGGTGCTGGTGCTGGTGCTGGTGCTGGTGCTGGTGCTGGTGCTGATGCTGATGCTAGTCCTAATGCTGATCCTGATACTAATGCTGATACTGATGTTGATGCCGATGCCGATGCTGATGTTGATGCTGATGTTGATGCTGATGCTGATGCTGATGCTAACACTAATGCTAATACTAGTCCTAATAATAAATAAATTATTGGGCTCAACCTGGGACTTTTGATTGGAACTGGAGTTAAATGCAATCCATCAGCCACCGGTGAACGCTTGAAAATGCCTCTTTCGGGTTCTTTTTTCTTTTCTTCATAATTCAAGGGACCTGAAAATGTCTTTTTTTAATTTTTAGCACTCCTAGTACGCCTAGATAGGCCATCGGTCAATACAACTGCCGTTAAAATCAGGCGATGGACATGTCAGAATGTCAAAAAACCATACGATGATTGAATCGATTGCAGGCAAAAGGAAGAGGGATGCATTTAATAAAAGGTGGTGAAAGGAATTATATAGATCTAAGTGAACGCCCACTTTGTATAAAGGTTTGGATGACCTTCTCTACATTCCAATTATTGCTATTGCCGCTGCCGCTGCCGTTGCCGTTGCTGTCTGTTGCTGTAGCCTTTTTCTATTTAGAAAAAAGGGTTGCAGTCACTAGTTTTCTCTTACCTCTTACATCTTGCAAGCTGCATGCACCTACAGCCACACACGCCCCTTTTGTTACCTTGAAATTTGCTACACTCTAGCTTTCAACCCAGCTTATTATGATTCGTTCTTTGTGGCAAAAGCCAATCCAGGGCTTCTCGAGAGGTGTAGGTTTTCGAGTCAGAAGAAGGAACAAGAGGAAGCACAAGTTCTTGTAGGTATCTAGGTATAGTACAATAATCTCTATTGTCGAATTGTGAGACGCTGTGAAAGGCTGTCATTGTGCAGCCTCGATGTTCAAGAATCAAGAAACAGCAGGTACAACGGCTGATCATCGATACCAAACCCCAGCACATAAAGGGTGTACGATCAGAAGAAGAAGAAAGCTTAAGATTCGAAATTCCACATAGGGAATAGGGTCGGAATCTCGCACAGTCTGATCAATCTTGATTCTTGAGAGGCATTGTATAGGTACAATACTATTCTGGTATCGAGTCTCTCTTTAAACTCCTCGCAGCCGCCGACAAGGTTATTGGACTCAATTTACACACATGGGGACTCGGAAGTAACATCCGCTCCCTAATCGATATCTCGCGTCTGTTCATTACAGTGCCATACACATCTCACAGTCACATTCGAATTGCCGACCCCTTTTGTACCGAGTTCATGCATGGTTTGGGGTGGAATCGACAGATTTGGAAAGAGAGAAAGCAAGAGAGCGCGCTAGAGAAGGGGAGGGAGATTCAAGGACTATGTTATACACATATACGCATACACGTATACAACGATTACATTCTTTACGACTCAATAGTTATGTTACCAGGTCAGTTCACCCGTCGTTTTACCATGCATCCATTCTTACTTCGTACCTAATACCTACCATTCCATTCTACCAGGTCTTCCAAGGTTCATTCGCTGAACTGGATCCGGATCGAATACGAGGGGAGAGTCCCACGTACACACAGCGTACACTTATCGATTGTTCTGTCATAAGAATTGCTCGAGAAACCATTGGTTGTTCTTCTTAGACCTTTTCTCAACTGCACAAGACATGGTAAAGTATCAAAGGACCCAGGTAAGAATTCCGCCATTTGATTTGTTCGGCTCGGGACTCCGAGAGAGAAAAGAAAAGAATCCACATATTTCCTTGGCTCGGGCAGGACTTCACAGCATTGCGCAGTCTCAGTGAAATGTCTGCCCTCACAGTCTCAACTACCTAGTACGTGCGCTACGACCATCCTGGCGATTTTCGATTCTTCGATTCGACGAAAATGACAACAAATTAAACCTAAATTCTACCAACTATCTATTGATGAAAAAAGGAACTGGGGATTGGGAATTGACAACACTCTCATTTATCCATTCACTCATCCATGCACTCATCCATTCACTCATCCATTCACTCATCCATCCATCCATCCATCATCCATCCATCCATTCGCTCCAGAACCGTCCATCATATCGGCAATCATCAGTCAACAAAGATCGACCCAGGACCTGCCATTCGCCTGATTCAAACATGTCAGCATTTCGATTTTGAGGTTCCCCAAAGCTTTCACGGTTCCCACCTCGCATCTCCGATTTTTCTATTTTCACTCGAGCACCACCACCACCACCACCACCACCACCGACCACCAGTACAAGACTCCATCTGTACATGCGATAACACCATGATTGAGATTTCCCACGACGTCAACCATTTCGATTCCACCATCATTGTCTGCTCACGCCACCGTTGTATCGATAGCCATTTGTTATACGACCCAAATTTTAATTGACGAAGAATTCAATCTCTTGGCGCAAACCTATCAAACGACTGAAGTCTGTCAAGGTTCTCGAAAAAAGGTACCGCCGCCATACTTGGAGTGGTTGGCCAAAGATCAAGGGCAAGGGCAGGAACAATCCCTCGTCATCATGATTTGGTACCTCCTCTATCCATTTAGAGGGTAAGTGACAGAATGAACTGGTGTGCTTGACAAAAGGTTATATATCTAATCTAGCTTGTCTCCATTAGCACCACGGAACCGCCCGACCTCGATATCAAACATCCCATTCGAGATCGCTTCACAAAATTCGGATACAACGTCGCAAAGCACTCAGTCGCTGCCATCACTATCTCTGCCATAATCGCAACACTGCTCATATATCCCTTTCCATTTCTCTTTACCAATGGCTTCACCAATGGCGCCTCAAACCTACCACATCATGTATGGTCTTCTGCGCAGCCTTTAAAGGCCTTGGATGATTCGAGGAAACCGGATGTCGTCATGCGATCGATATGGGTTCATGGTGTGTTATTTCTCTGGGTTTTGAAGGGAGGAGAGCTAATACCGGCATAGGAAGCTATATGAAAGCTTTACAAGCAGATGTTCTCCAAGCAGCATTAGAGATACAGGATCATATTTTGGGCCCCACTATCAATTTTAACCCCCGCAGAGAGGTTAAGCATGCTCAGATTGACTATACACAAAATGAATTATCAGTGGATACCCGGGATACCTTTCATGCAGTAAATGGTCTAACAAACTCATCTTGGTTCTTTCATTCTCCATTACAATACTGGTCATGCTCGGAGGAAGCGATCTCAAATGATGACGACATTGTGATGACAGTCAACAAAAACTTACGCCAATCAACCTCTGTCAATGTTACCTTGAGGCACTCCATTGTCTTTAGTGGTAAGCGTTTTGAGGATCACCGTCTTGTGGCTGCAGATGCCTTGGTCATAACTTTAGTTCACATGCTTGATTCGCCTGTTGGGAGATATTGGGAGAGAAGAGCAGCTGAACTCGCAGCCAAAGGATCCGATGACTGGCGCATGATTCCTTCCGATGGCCGTTCGTTAACAAGCACTCCCTATGAATTCTTATTTCAACCGACTGCTACCTGGGAATCAATTGCATTAGCTACCGCATACACTTTTGGCGCATGGTGGTTCATCGCAACTTTATGGGGTCTACGGGCTCTCAAGTCAAGGCTTGGTCTTCTCATTGCTGCAACTACTCAGTTAGCCTTCACATTCACTTCGACATTCACCATCTGCGCTATTATTAAAACAGATTTATCTATGATCCCCAGAGAATACTATCCTCTGATTGTTGTCTTCTGTGGTACCGAAAATATGCTTCAACTCGTCAGAGCTTTTATTGTCACGCCCTCATCACATCATCCGACCCTTAGATCCGCAGAAGCCTTCGGAAAGAATGGACACATTTTCCTTGCAAACACTGGCCAGAGGCTTCTCTTCTTGTGGGTTGTTTCCAAGTTTGGAGGCGAAGGGCAAGCTACTTTCTGTCGCTTCGCTACTTTTGCACTAATTTTTGATTTCTTCTACCTACTAATGTTCTTCGCTCCCGTTCTAAGTATTGATGTACGAAGACCTCAATTGAACGATACACTCTCGGCTTCTTCTCGGGAACGAAGCCATCCATCACTAGGAAGATTGTCTTCTGAACCATGGGCTGATTTAATTTTCCGTGGAGGAAACATGCCTTCGACTCGTATTGTCGGTACCTTGGTGATTATTATCGCAGTACTAATTTGCCAGTGGCATTTCGATCAAGGTATCTTGCAAAGCAGTCAACATTTAATGAAAACAACTTCGCCAGCTTCGTCAATACTAGAGGTCGATGTTCATCAAGCTAGAACTCCAACTGCCTGGCTTCGATTGCAAGACCATGAGACTGTACATGAGCTTATAAGCATTGTTAAACCACATGCTCACAGTTTCGTTGCTCAAGTTTATGATCCTTTAGTTTTTGTTTTGAACGGTTCGGATCGAACACCAAATAGACTTGGTGTCAGATCGTTTCTCCCCGCTTTTTATGACTTTATCGAGAACCAGTCCTTGCAGTTTCTTTTGTTTGTTTCCATCACTGGTGTGATTGTCAATCAATTCATCAAATATCTCTTGTCTGATGAACCTTCTGACGATGACGATGAAGATCATGAGGGACACGGCGATGAACCCCTGTTGTCGGTCAAAACATTCGGCTCTGGACATGCTTTGGATGTTGTCCTAATGACAGCTTCTCGTGATGGAATTATCGTTTCAGTTGGTCTGGACAGATGGATCCGTGTTTGGAATGCACAACATAATGGCCGAAGCTATGTAGTCGAAGACCCTGGATCCGATATCGACCCGTTTCCTGTTTTAGCTATGGCGATCGACAACGACTCGAATTGGCTTGCATTACTGTCGAAGAAAATGGTCGCCTTATGGAATATTCCTGAACGTAGATGGGGCCCGACAATGCCCGTGGACGTTAAAGGGCGAACACCAGAAGCATTTTTCTTTAGCCACAATGAGGTTGAGTTGATTGATCCCGTGATTATCGTGCGTCACAATGGTCTTATGTCAGAACTTCATATGGAAGATCATGTTTCAAAGGAACTTCAAATATGTCGCACGCCATTAGTTTGTGTTGAGCCACATTTGGAGAAGGTCGTTATGAATGGCTCCCTACCACCCCCGAAGATCATAACCGCCTCAAAACGTGGTTGTGTACATGTTGCGGTTGAAGAGAAATCTGGTTGGGTTTCATATGATCTTAGACTCCCTTGGGTATCGGATGACAAAGATGTCAACTCAATTCTTCCATTGCCGGCATTATCCTCTTTCCTTGCTATACGCAACCACAGCGTTGATCTTGTCGATATCTACACTCATAATATTACTCATTCATTTGTTACAGAAAATATCAAACCAGGAACACTGCAGTGTGTTCATTCGACGAGACGAAGGCCACAATGTGGATCTGTTGGTTTGGGTTCGTTTGCATTTATGTACACTTGCATTGAGACTGGTAATTTGGTGATGCAATCATATTTGCCAAGCAGAGAGGGTGATACTATATGTTTTCGTGATCCTAACAAACCAGGCTCCAAAACATGTTGTTTATGGCGGGAGACCATAGAGCGGAAATATAGTATAGAAAATCCTGGTGATTGGCAAGCACTCCAATCGGGTTATGTGGTAGGTGTACGGAAGACACAAGACCAAGATAAACAAGCAGCAGGGAATCAACTTTTAGGGTCGATGGGAAGCGGCGGACTTCGACAACGTGGTGTTTCGGATAGGAGGTCTAATGTAGATCATCCAGGAGGTAAAAATGACGGTTGGGAAGTTTGGAGTCTAGGATCGAGAGGAGATGAAACCTCTGTGCCGTTGAATTCAGTTTACGATCAGGTCCTACTTGTTGGTAAACTTGGACCAGTTACAAAAGTGGGTTCGAACAGTATCGTTGTTGCATTGGGAAATATGGTCAAACTCATTACTGTCGGCCATGAACGTTATGATCGAAATGGCAATGGTTCTGATGAAACATTCGTGGGCATGGCACCTGTTGCAAATAGGAGAAAGAGACCTGTTCTTACAAGAAAGAGAACAGATTGATATGCAGAATCTTTTAAATCCTTTTTAAGATATTATTTGTGCTTATTCGCAAATTGCTTCTGGGGGAAGGATGATACCCAATATATGGACAAAAGGCGTTTCCGAATTGAATTGATACAGGCGTTACAGTGGTCGAGAAAGTGGCGTTCGTGGGTGATAGTGTTTTTATTTTTGGTCTCATTTTGCGTATACAAGGCTGGGCGCATATAGTGGCATTTATATCACCCTTTAAAGGGGCATGGTTATGGTACTTGAGCATATGCTTATCTTTTGGGTATGCTGAGCTTAAAAGCATCAGGGACTTTCTGTCAAGGTCAAAATCATAATCCAGCAGGCTTGCTCGGAATGGATGAAGATGAAGATGTATTGGGAATAGGTCGCAAAGGGTAGTCCACCGGCGAACTGCCACCTGCAATAAAGTAACATTATCATAAACCTTTGATCGGGCTTGCCAATGCAAAAGTGACGGTGATTGTAGGTAGAGTCCTTTAAAATGTAGACCCTACAACGCAGGTAGTTGCATCGGATATACAAATATCAATATATGTATGTATACATAATGAAGCATGCCATGACGAAGATCGTCTGCACATCACAGCCTTATGGCCCCTATAATGATTAGGTCTTACTACATAAATCCACGTTCCTGCACTAATCAATGATGATCTTCGGGAGCTCCCCTCCTGCTAACAATACCACGTGTGTACCCCTGTCTCTTATCGTTAGCTTATCGCACAGGCCAAAATTCATACGCGACGACACGACCCCCGCTCAACGGCTTCCCTTTCGACGTCAATACTAATCCAAGCAATCAGTCATGTCGATACTTAACTACTGGACCATTGCAGCGCTGGTACTGGGCCTCGCGGCCTTTGCTCCGGGCATTATGGGTATGTTTGGCCTGGGAGGAAATAAGTTTTTGGTGAAAGGGAAGGTATGATCAATTGTTTTATCTTTGCGGGTTGGGTGTGAAGTCGGAAACTTTATGTTTGTGTAGATATGCTAACACATAGTCTTGATAGACAGTCCTCTTGACCGGCGCCTCAGAAGGAATGGGAAAGAGTGTTGCAATTCAGTTGGCAAAAAAGGGGGCAAATGTGATAATTGTTGCGAGGAACGTGGGAAAGTTGGAGAAGGCTATGGTGGAAATCAAGGTATGATTTTTGGTTTTTTCCGTTTCTCAAAAGAGGAGTAGTGAAGATTGGGGAGGGAGTAGGGGTTAAAGGAAAGGTTGAGGAGAAAATATGTTTGAATACAATTGGAGGTCCGAGATTAGACTGGCAGGAGGAATTAATGCAAGAATAAAGGTTTTTAGATGCGCTCGACTAACCCTTCACAGGCGGCAGCTCTCTCCCCATCAACGCAGTCTTTCCACTACATCTCCGCAGACGTCTCCATCTCCACCGAAGCCGCACGTATACTTGAAGAAGCCACTAAATTCAATTCTTCTAATCCTCCAGACATTGTCTGGTGTATCGCAGGCACTTCTACTCCCGGCTTCTTCCTCGACACTACTCCCCAGAAACTTCGCACACAAATGGATATAAACTATTGGTCTTGTGCAGACATGGCTCATTGTGTTTTGAAATCTTGGCTCTCCACCCCCAACCCCAATGCCGAAAAGAAAGACCGCCACTTAATCTTCACCAGTAGTGTTTTAGCTTTCTATTCCGTCGTGGGTTATACACCATATTCACCAACCAAGGCTGCGATCAGAAGTCTGAGCGATACTTTATATCAAGAAGTTCTGCTATATCCCAATCCTCCACAAATTCACACAATTTTTCCAGGTACAATAGCTAGCCCGGGATTGGAGATTGAGAATCAAGGCAAACCGGAAATCACGCACTTGTTAGAGGAAACGGACCCGATACATACACCAGATGAAGTAGCGAGAAATTCGATTAGTGGCTTGGAAAGAGGAGAATATCTGATTACGGTGGGTTGGTTAGGAAGTATGATGAGGGCTTGCGCATGGGGAGGTAGTAGGAGAGGGAATTGGGTATTGGATACGTTGGTGACATGGGGGACAAGTGTGGTTTGGGGGTTCGTTGGGAGAGATTTAGATGGGAAAGTTAGGAGGTGGGGGGCGGCGAAAGGCTTCAAGAGAAACTTAAAGATTATGTTGAGACGGGTTTGCGCAAAAATTGGTCTTTCGATAGGTCAAACCAATATCCCCGGAACAGTGTATAACTTTCAAGAGAGAAGCAGCTGTATATAGCGCATCTATTCCAGGAGATACTCGATCGTATCTGTGCATCAGACTAGGTGTATAAAGGCTCGCTTCAAATAGTTTACGAAACTGCATAACACTAGCTAAATCAACGCCAAAATCTCAGGAGTCTGCGATGCCGTTGCTATCTGCCAAAACTACCATGAAATTGAAAGTTGGTACCGCGTGTTTCATTCAGCTATGTTGCGAGATATTTAATGTTGCAAGTGCAAGATTTATGGGTGATTTTAGCTATAGATCAATAGTGGATGCGTACTTGGGTACGGACTTGGACTTTGACGAACGAGTCGAGTCTATTGATGCTTAGTCCTTGTTCGAGAAAGCCTGAAGTGTCAGGGTGATTCAAATTGGGACTGGAATGGGTCGACAATCAATTCCACACTACACCTCATCCAATTCTAGACTCGCCTTATTAAAAAGATACACGATTCATTCAATCCTGCCATTCTCGATTAGATCGCCTTCCGGGTTCTTGAAACAAATATAAGTGAACTTGTAAAAAGGCTATTATAGGGGTTATCATGGCTACACATGTCACAAAGCAAATGGGATTGGCTTGACTAGATACCGATGCAGACCTTAAATCCCGGGACCTTGATGAACTTGATGTTCTCCAGGTCGAATACCTTCAACAAAAACAAGATGGAAAATTGTATCGAGATCGAGATCCAAAGAACAAAGGGTCATACACACAGAGGAATCAATGACTTTTGTTTTTGTACTTTCTAACAACAAAAAGAATAGTCTCGTACTCGTACCTCATGGCATCTGCCTTCCATTGTTCCTTACCATTGTTCTACCACACCCCTTTACCGAGAATTTGTAGAAAGAAATGGCATGTTATAAGTGCCATGAAAAGAAACAGGTTATCTACAGATATTTTGGATTCATCGGGCATATGTGAAATTCATGCAATCTCGAATCATTTACCGCAGTTGATTTTGTTACGAAATCATGGCTCCAGAAAAACATACCGCAGACGACCATAGTGTCATTATTATTGGTGCAGGATGGCAGGGTATTGCAGCTGTTAGGACATACCTACAGCTCAAACCTAACATAAAACTGACCGTAATCGACTCCGACAGCAGCATCGGTGGAGTCTGGAGTATTGAGCGAAGCTATCCTGGACTTATTGCCGATAGTCCTGTTGGATGCTATGAATTTTCCGACATGTGTATGGACGAAGATTCCGAGTTGGAAATGTGGAAGACAATTCCAGGTCACAAAGTGGGTGAATATCTTCGCAAGTTCTCCAAGAGATTTGGTATCGATGAACATCTCCGCCTCAATACGAAAGTCTTCTCGGCAGTTCCTGAAAATGGAATTGGTGGCGTCAAAAGGTGGAGTCTAGAAGTGCAGACAAAAGGAAAAGAAAAGGAATTTCTTAAGTGTGATAAATTGATCGTAGCAAGTGGACCTTCTTCGGATCCAAGAATGCCAAATCTCGATACGAGTCGATTCAATGGTCCTGTCTTTCACTCTCTGTATCTTGGTACTCGACATGCCGAACTTACTGCGGACAAAATCAAACATGTAACTGTAGTCGGAGGCAATAAATCGGCTGCGGAAGTCGTCAATTTATGCGCAACTGCGGGAAAGAAAGTTACTTGGTTAATCCGAGAAGGTGGTGCTGGTCCAGGAATGCTAATACAAGCAAGGTCGGGGGGAGTACATACTGCCGCCATTGCATTTTCCAGATGGGCAGGTCTAACAGTTCCATGTTTATTGAGAACTCATGGATTCTGGTATTGGCTTTTACATAGTGGTCTCTTTTGGCCCGGTATCTGGTTGATTGGAAAATATTGGGAGTGGGCTTCTCACTTTATGTTAAAGGGTCTTTATGAACAGAGCGAAAATGCTAAGAAGATTGCACCTGATTTACAACAGTAAGATACTTGCGCAGCCGTGGAATCACTTTACTAATGAAACCCAGTCTCTTCTGGTCGACATCTGCACCTTCCTTCCTTCAAGAAGGCAGTACCTTGTTCGAAAAGCTGAATGAAGGGATACTCATAGATGTTGGACGCACACATATATCTAAGGTTAATTCCAACAGTGTCACTCTCGATAATGGAACTGATCTTGCTACTGACGCAATAATATTCGCCACCGGATGGAATCTAACCTTTTCCAAATTCTTCTCGCCCGAAATGCGTCTCGAGCTTGATCTTCCAATTCCATTTGGTGCAGAGCCCCCCGCTCTCAAGGCATATTGGAAAGAACTCGATCTCGAAGCCGATCAATGGGTCCACAAAACATTTCCTTTCCTATCCAACCCGCCTAAGACTTATGAAACTCCACCCGACCACACGCCATACCATCTCTATCGTCAATCAATTCCCACCTCCCTAGCTACCCGCAACGATCGTTCCATTATTTTCCTCGGCGTCTTAGCATCTCCTCAAATCCCGACCTATGCTGAACTTTCTTCGCTGTGGAGTATTGCCTATCTCGAGAACATGCATGCTCCCGAGATCGACAAAGTTTTCAGTAACAAATTGACCATGGATCTCGATATCGCGCGGGTAAATGCATTTATGAAGTGGAGATATAGACTAGCGGGCATCATCGAACCGAACGTGGGAGCAGAGGTACAAGATCTTTGTGATTTACTCTGTGAGGAGTTGGGCGTGGAAGCGAGGAGAAAATCGAGGGTTGGGGGTTGGAAAGGTTCGTGGAATGAGTGGTTTGAGCCGTATCGAAGTGTGGATTACAAAGGAGTCGTGGGGGAATTTCTAGAGGTGGTGAGGAAAAGAGAGGAAGGGAAAGCTAAGAGTGGGTAGAGACTTGGGTTTTGGTGTGTATGTATGTGATAAGATGTATTGATTTCTATTGATTTGGAAAAGAAACTTGGAGTTTGCTGCCTTGTATTTTGAAATTGCCCTTCAGATTGTGGGGTAGCTTATAGATAAAGATTGAAATTTGTCATTTGCGGCTTATACATAACATTTAAATTTCAATACTTTTGTCGGAAAACGTGTTGAACTAGATGATTCACGTTCTTAAACGGCTTTGGGTAGGCAAATTAGAGGAATCTAATGGAGGGTAAATACATCAATCATGTTGTCCTTCTATATCTACCAATCAGCGTCGTTGTGGCGTTTGTTTTTATCATCGCAAAATAGGGGAATCACTAAATAACCGAGTCGAACTTCCGCCCTCGCAGGTCTTCTTTTCACGGTGTGCCGGTTGTAAAACGGGTGCGAAAATAAAAGGGACAATGTCCTGAATCATTAATGAAGATAGAGAATCACGAAACATGTAATCCTTCAAGCTTATTTTAGAATTGCAATAGAGGCAATTTGAAGGGAATACCTTGATATACTTCTTGACTCTGCCGTGTATCTCGCAATTCTCCCATTTCACTATCCGAATAAGACAAAAAGTGAGGTATGCAACAAAAGAAAAAGAGTACTTCGATACTGCAATAAGATTCACTAGTCTGATTGTCCCACTCCAGGGACTTAATTAAAGTGGACGCCATTTTCCAGAACCACCTCACCTGTTCGTCTTCTATCACAATAAGTATATACCCATCGATCTCCAACCTTCTACAATCTCTTCCTCCGCAGCCAGGTCCCTGATATAGTCAGATACAGCCCCAAGTATTACAGTTCCTGGATATTTATATTGTATATTTCCGTATGCCCCAAGGTAGCGTCTTAGAGCGCATCTCCTCCCACCATCTTCGAACTTTTGCTCTACGGAAACGGAATTCTGCACTTCCGAATGACCTTACCAGTGTGAATCATACTTCGACCACTTCACCACATGTAGATGAACTCAATGTAGAAATGTACAAAGATATGGATCGTCGAAACTGTTCCACGATTTGATAAAGTATCTAGAGGACCTCAAACATTCACACCCAGGTATGTTTCCAGATTTACCCACCAACCTGAGAAGTTTGTGCATCACAGTGAATTTCATTCTGCAAGAGCTGGACTCTAGAAACCCCCTATCTCAATCAATCAGATCATAGAGCTCACACTTCATCAGAAGAATAAAGGTCACAAAAAGTTCAAAGATATACTGACGCAAGCTTTATCCACCATCTCTTCATGGAATAAAGTTCAAGAAAAAACAAGACAACCTGACAACATAAAACCAGAAGGACCAGGATGTCCAAAATTTACGATTCTCAACCAATCGAGGAGAAGACTTCAACAGTTTACCATAGTCCAAAATATAGAATTCTCAAGGGCACTCACTAAACAAACTATCATGATAATTGTGAATCACTTGTTCAAAAATGAGATTTCATCTTATCGTATGTGTGTCAAAGGAAGTGAATTAAATATCTGAGCATATCTCCTGCTCCAAGTTTCCTACAACTTTAACAACCTTTGCATTCCCAAACGCAAAATAACTCAAGGTATAAGTTATAAGTTCTATTGTAATCTTTTTAAAAATCATTCACAGCGGGTCTTATATATAATACTGGCTCTTGAAGAGATCTGCACATCCACAGGAGTGTACATGCATACATGCATCCATCATCCATCATCACCTCTTTGAACTACGGTTTCCCCAAGTAACATATGTGGTTTGGATGAACTCTTGATAACAACAATATCAAACCTCGAGGGGCATCACTCAAACTTTTGAGCAACTTATTTTTCCTCAGCGCCGAGACTCTAGCCTGTCCAAAAGAGTTAGCTCAATTTTGATTTTGAACTTTCCCACAATCTCAAAATAATATTGACCTACAATCTAAAACTCACACAGAACCTCTCTATTGACCTTGACCAGAGACCTGGACTTTTCATCAATTTTATAAGGCTGCGGTCCAGCACCACAGCTCTTTTGTTTTCTATACTCTTGAAATTATAACGCGGCTTTTCTCAAATATCCACGATTCGAGTTGCGCTTTTAAACCACTTTATTTACCTCGCACGAGGTAATCACTTTGATTCGGTCGCATTCTGCGGGTCGATCCTCTGTTATCCATCACACGTCTACAGCACCTTGTAATTCTTGCAAGCTCGATAAAACTCGGTATAATCTGCTATTCGGTGTCAAGATGCGAAACTTGCATGCTTTGTTGCCGATTTTGATCGTCTGCCTATGTTCTTTTTTGAGCATGGCTGATGGATCAGGATGGAGTGTAAGCGTCAACGTTCTCACTCTCACATCTTATACTACTGTCTCACCCACGCCTATTGTTGTAACATCCTCAGAAGTATGTTTTCCGCGAAATCAAAACAACACGCGTATAGCTAACAAATGTTTCAGTTTGTGACACCAGCTGGTGATATCCCTGTTACCTTGACCTCTGAATTGATAGTTATTTATACAAGCTATCCAACAGATGGGTCTCCATTAAAGGAAACTAGGACGATATTGATATACCCTACATACCCTGCATCCGCTACGGCAACTGTTATCACACTATCAACCAGCACCCTCAGCGAGCCAATCCCGCAGACTACAGATAGCTCGAGCGATATTGAGACAAATAGCACAAGCATTATCGAAGCTAGTAGCTCAAGCACTATTGACAAAACTACTGTGCCAACAACATCTTCCACTCGGTCGGCGACTGCGACAACTAAGCCAAGTATTACACCGACCTCTTCTAAAACATCGACCTCGGCATTAGCAACGAGCACAATGGTATTGACTCCGCCAAACAATTATGCCCGTAAGTCGATTCCAATTGTAGCAATTATAGTTCCTGCCATTGTCGGCGCCATCCTCGCTATCGCTGCACTTGGTTTGATTGTATGGTGGTTACGCCGAAGAAATTTGAAAAAGAAAGGCCATAACTCGTCGAACTCCACGGTGTTAAGACAAGGAAATGTTTATGATGGATATAACCAATGCAGAAGCACAGGGAATAGAGTTTCAAGCCAAGCACGCAATCCCCGAAATGATCGTTTAAGTGTCTTAGACAAGTTGGGCTTGACGGACAAAAAGTTGTGGCCATCTTGGCCTTTCGGCGACAAGATGACCTTGGGCACTCATTCCATCAAACAAGCTATCATGGGAACCGCAGTACCAGTTTCTTCAACACCATCACGGCCGGCAAGATCTTATGAGCATGAGTTGCAATTTTTCACCAGTCCTCAGCCAGCCGAACTTCCAGGCAATCCTAGACTATCTGAGAATGAAGCTTCGACAGTACATCAATCACAGACTGAGACATCCATCGCCCCACCGATTCCGGCAAAGTCTCCAGATAGAGACCTCAAGCTATATGGAAGAAATGCCACTGGAAATGTTACATCTGGGTCGGAACCTTCAAATGTTAGAAAGAGCATCGATAAATCATCATTGCCAAGATGGTCAAATTATGATGGCCATCTGTCAAATCAAAGTTCTGAACTTCACGGAGCAGTCGCATCACCTTCTACGCCAACTACAGCGTGGCCACATGGCAGCAACCCGCACGTTCTCGCGCCCGCGCTTCCCCAGGTTCAGAACGACTCGGTTACAACACCAGCAAAGGCATGGGTTGAACCACCATCACGATTCTCTACTCCCTCAAATAACTCTACTTCACCCAATGCAACTTCAAATGGAAGCGCCAACACCAGTCCAAAGCAATGGGTCGAGCCAACTTCCGATGCTGCTACTGGAAATAGAAGCCGTGCGTATAATGCCATCCCGCCTTCCCCGGTAGAAGCCGATGCTCTGCGTACTGTCGCAGAACGCGACAACACCTTGGCACTACTTGAAGGTCGTGAAAAGGCCCACGCAACTGCAAGAATCTCCGGTCTCTTCAATGGAAATGAACAACTGAGACTCTATAACGAAGCCGTGAAGAGAGCTAGGAGAAGAAGCATAGATAGAAGAGGAGAACTCGAAGTCAGGTTTCCTTTTGCGAGAGCACCCGTACCAGGCACGGTTACAGATGCTACCCATGACGTCTCTTACACTCACACGGGGGCGGGAACTTCAATCCAACGTGTTGACAAAGACAATGGTTTTGGAGGATGGATGTGAAATATTCGCTAGCGTAATGATAACGAAGTCATGACTACATGATCACTGCGGTGAAGCATTAAAGGCGTTGGTGGAATCAAACAAAATCACTTCTCGTGGAGCTCTTACTGACACTTCTTTGTCCTCTCTTTTGTATTTACTTTCTTTGTTCCTGGATCACTTGAAGGTTGATGAGAAATTGAAGGATGGTGGCCTTAGTAAATGAATGGATTGATGAATTGATGGACTGAGGAATGACATGGGATGATGGACAGAGGAAGCTCTTTGCAATGTAGGAGAGAAAGCTAATCACAGAAGCAAATCTCCTCTCTCTTTCATCTTCAGAATTTCCAAAAGCTTGAATAATGACGAAACGAAATCGGATTTCCTTGGTGTAGATTTACAATTGATAGGAATCAGAACAAAAAGCATTACACTATGAATTTAGTTGAATTTAGTGAGAAAGTAAAGATTGAGGGATGAGGTCGGAACAAAATTTCAGACTCTCCGACAGTTCCGAGGATTACCCTTCCGAGTGGCTTTCAAAGCTATTAATCTCCAGGTTATATGTGCATATCACTACATCACTTCACCACACAACCTCAAACAAGCATTTTATCCAACAATAAAATCTTTGTTTTAGTATCTCGTCTAGTTAGGGGGTATGGTGTTGATTCAGTCGCTTTGAAATCATCAATGCTTGCGGAAATCTCGTCAATCTCGACAAGTTGTCTGTAGGGTGAGCATATACAATGTTTTGATTCAGTCAGCCGCACTGCTTGAAAAAAGATACATATAATAGGAACTTTTGAGCGTATTTTTGTGAAAGGGGTTTTCTTAGATAACTTGATAAAAAATTGATTCGCGATCCGCCTATCCGACCTTTTGATGCCCAGCACAAATACGTGGTATATATTCCCATGATACCCAGCCACAAAACGCCTATACGCCAGTCCTCCGCTAGCTATCCGGGATACTAATTCTACTTCATTACCAAGCTCCTTCTAACCTCCAAGCTAGCCCCTTTACTACCTCCGGCCATCGCCCCCCGTTCCACCTCATCATCAACCAAATCTCTCATATCTAAGCTGGTACTCCCACCCATCTGTCCAATCAACCCCTGCCTTTCAGCAAAAACTCCCTCTTCTCTTTCTCTCTGATTATCCCTCATCAGCCCTTGCATTTCCATCTCCTCCATATCCTCTTCCTCCCCTTCCAAGAATATTTCATGCCCACTCCCCTCATAAACCCACATAGCTGTTACACATCCCGCCGCAGCCACCACTGCCGTTTCCCACCATGCCCATCCCACAACTCCCTTTTCCAACCCCTTTCCATACCAGATTCCACCTACTACTGGTCCCACTGTGCGGAAACCCGCCGAGACCGATTGTCCAACTCCGTGTATCGTACCCAGAACAGAAGGATGAGGTGAGCAGTTGTTCAATAATATAATAGTAGCAGGTAACGTAAAAGTTCTCGCTGAAACAGCAAGTAGAAGTACAAAGAAAATGCCAATCCAGATCGCAGGTCCGGCGGCAGGCGCAGGCGCCAAAGTACTGGAAGGCAATACGGCCAAATATGGAGCAAAGAAATAAGCGACGGGGAACAAAATTAGGAAAAATCGAAAGCAAAGGAGAGTACCAAGTCTTGCGTGCACAGGTGGATAAAGAAGAACTTGTAGAGCCATGCCAAGGAAACCGAGAATGGATGTCGCAAAGCCGACTGTTGCAGCAGGCATACCGAGACCACCGGTGAAAACAAATGGAAGAGATCGTGAATCGTCGGAATTAGGTCGGGGAGTGGAAAGAAAAAGTGACCAGATATTTGTGAAAGCTCCAAGATGGAAATCGAAGAAAGCGCCGGTAACCAGGGTAAAAATTACGTTTTTCGTCCAGATGCGACTAAAGGGTAATTTATTTTCGGTAGGACGAGTAATTGATTTAGGCTCGAAGTTATCGAGGCTATCAGTTGAGGTCTCAAGATGAGAGTAATCAATCGGCGCAACGATGGTTCCAAACCCTGTTGATTGTTTAATCCGATTCATCAGATTAATTCCGTAATCAAATTGGCCGCGTGCCGAAGGAAGAGTCTAAGATGAAGTCAGAAGTTAGCATCCGTATCCGTCTATGCGGGGGTGGAGACATCAAAATATATGCCACGCCAAGAGCACGCACCTCTTCTAGTCCCAGGAATACGATGACGCCGGTAGTTGCTAAGAAGACGCCATTGAGAATACCAGGAAGAGCATAGGGATATGATTTGAGCCACTCAAATCCGAATGCAGCTTGGTCACCGAAAAGACCAGGGAGTGTCATTGCTGGATCTGCAAGTAATCCACCCATAACTATGAGCAACATTAGTACATGATGATGTGATTGATCCAATACATATATACACATACCTGGACCCAATATACCAGCAACGTTGAAACTCATAGGTAAAAGCAAAAATGCCCGAGATTGATATTTCTTCTCTTTGGTAAACTCTGCAACTATGGTACGTCTAATTGAGAAATTTTAGCTGCTGTGGATTTGAAATGAAGAATCTATGAACCAACATTATTCCGACAGTACCATTGATAGCACCACCAAAAGCACGAAACAAAGCCGCTTGCCAAAACGTCGTCGAAAAGCCATATCCCATACATGAGATAGCCGTTCCAACCAACCCAATCATGAGAACTATCTTCCTCCCCCAGGTGTCAGCGGCTTTACCCCATAGCACCGCAGTACAGACCTGAGCACCGGTGAAACACCCTTGCAAAATCCCCGCCTGTGATGAAATAGCAGCATTGGATAAACCTGGATCGAAGCTTTTCAACTGATAGAACATATAAGCTTGCAATGAAGCAATTTGTAAGAAATCTACCAATCTAGAGAAGAAGAGGATGGCTAATTGATCTTTCCGAGGTAGTGACATCCATGTCACTGCTTGCGGTTTGGGACCAGATGCTTCTGAATCGGGCTCTGAAGCAGTACTAGGTCGAGAATCGAAGACCTCACGTGGGGATGGAGGTACGAGAGAGGTATGTCTGCGATGAAAGCCACTTACCCCTCTATGTTCAGGCAAGGCCGGTGACCATAAAGGTGTTGGGAGATTGGTTGTCTCCGACAGAGTCATTATTTTTCAATCGAAAAATTGACAAACGATGATAAAATGAAACGAAACTCCCAAAGAACAGAAGAAAGGAATCAACGAGCCAAAACTCGAATGGTACAAGTCAACAACTAAACCAGAGCAGAGAAACAAGTTAGACGGAAATAATGGAGCGGCTCGGTTCAGAATCGTGCCAAGCTATCAAATGAATGCAAAAAAAGGATAGAACGGAAAGAAAGGATGGATTAAAGAAGCAAAGTGCATGCCAAAAGTAGTAGAAATGAAATGCTGTTGTTCGATCTTCAACAATCAACCATTTCGGATATCTCTTCTACTCGAGGTTAATATTATTATCCTTCTTCCTCATGGACAGTCTGAAATCTCCTTTGCTCTGTACCCTACTTTATCCTTGCTAGTAGAGAAAAAATGTTTGCGTATGGGATATACATCATCATCAATTTCAAAATTAAGCTTGCCCCATAGCTTTGTACTCTTTAGGTGAGGCTACATAGAGCAGGAAAATGGTTGGTTGCCTTTGGGATCCACCTGGGATCCCAAGTTCCCGAATCCTAAGTCCAACTCTCCAAGCCCCCCATGGTTATGCATCTTCGCAAAGACCGTTGGTTCTCGGCTTGTTTCTTCTTTTTTCTTGATTCACGACTCAAGAGTTCCTGTTTGATATTCGTCCAACTCAAATAGGGATAAGCATAAGAAATGTCAGATAAGCAAGGGTGTGTATGTGTTAGGTCAGGGAAGGTAATGGTAATGAAAATGAAATGTCACAGATGATCGGGAAGAAGGTTCAAGGTCTGGCCGATGTTCGAAATGATGTTCAGTGCGTGAGTGCTTAATGCTCAGTGTTTACGCGGCAACTGAGGTTTTGTTAGAAAAGGTTCCCCACTGTAATCCCATGTGCTGGAGCTGGAGCACAGCGGGAGTCATGATAATAATACTAATAAAAATAAAGACACACCTCTTTCATACTTACAAATCATAAATGCACAAATGAGAAGGGCAGTTGAATCAAAATTATGGGAGATGCTGTCCCCGACGATCGTCTGGCATGTCCCCGTTGTAATTTGTCTTGAATAGGTGCTAATTTATCCAATCCCAAAGATGGATTTATATGAAACGATGGGCGGCCTTTGTATGAGAAGTAAATAAGGATGTGGAGGATATCAAACCAAACTTAATGCTTAAATCAAGTTTTTTCTATTGATAGACACTTGTAATTTGTATGGAGGAGCTTGACACTTCATGTTGATTATATTGTAGGTGTTTGATATGTATGTACATTGGCGTAGTAGAAGCGCGAAAAGACAAGCGCCCATCCGAAAAGCGAGAAGTCTTGGCGCGTCGTAATTTGCTCCACCGTGTTCACGTCCCCTGCTTGCTTTCTGGAAGTTTTCACTTCACATTTCTTTCCCTTCCAAGTTCCCAGTCGTGCCAGTGCGCATACACTTATTAGATCCTAGGACTACTTTTCCACACCTCAATCAATATCTATATTTCATCCAACGCTACTCCTAATATGACATTCCCGAGAAACCCATTACGAATGTCGAATTGCTATCTATGCATGCGTATATCTACGGCGTATGCTGTGCCTCACCATCTTCCCTTCATGCTAAACTACCAGACCATGTACGCGATTCTATACGCGCCATCTTCAAGAATACTGCCTGATGGAGGCCATCACCTCTTCCTTCACACAATAGAATCCAAGCTTCGAAGCTCCTGAGCTCTAAGGTCCAACCTCTACTTGGTAATAATCAAAAGTCCTAATCACCTTCAGACCTCGGACCCACATACACATGGTAGGACTTGAGCAGCTTTTCATGCTTCTATGGAGTAAAGCATTCTGCTTGCCGGTTGCCCTCTATATCCTAGTCAGTTTTGATGTGATCACTTCTTGTGCATCATTGTTCATCCTTTTCCAAAATTTCATGAGCAAATGTCACATTTCCTTCTATTCTCTTGTTTCTTTTCCATCAGGTTACTATGGGGCTGAAAGTATTATTTCTGTATTCTCTTCTCGTCTCCTTCTTGCCTGTCCTCGCTGCCACCGAGGTAGGCGCTCTTCATGGTGATGATGCATTTGATGCCGGCAGCTATGGGCCTTACCCAATCCATACCTACATGTCAACCGACGTCGTTTCCCCCCTTTTGAATATTTTGAAATCGAGCTCATTATGCAGAAATGATTTGTATTGGGTATTTAGTCCTCGCGGGGGTTCTGTCAGTGAACCGGGTGCAATGATTTTGGATTCTGCAGGAAATCTAATTTGGACCAAGGGAGGCTATGATCAAGTCTACAATCTTCAGGTACAGGAATATATGGGAGAAAGGTATTTGACATTCTGGGCTGGAACAGATGCTGTGCAGGGACATGGTGCAGGAACTTATTATATGGTCAGTACATGTTGTCTCGTATTTACAAGCCTTTGCTCATACTAACGTTGCGCAGCTCGACAAAAACTACAAGGAGGTTCATAACGTCGTTGCAGCAAACGGCCTCGCAGGCGATCTACACGATTTTACCATCACCGAAAATGGTACAGCCTTGATCACTATTTACGATGTTGTTGTAGCCGATTTATCATATGTTGGAATACCTCAAGGATATGTTTGGGACTGTGTTATACAGGAAATTGATTTGGCTTCTGGGGAGCTCCTTTTTCAATGGAGAGCGGCAGATCATTATCTTATCTCCGATACACATCGGGAAATGCCAGCGGGAAATGGAGGCGTCAACTCTGCTTTCGACTTCTTTCACATAAACAGTATTGACAAGGATTCCAAAGGCAATTATCTCATTTCTAGCAGATATTTCCATTCCCTCACCTACATAAATGGGACAGATGGAAATATCATCTGGATTCTAGGAGGCAAGAAGAATATGTTCACGGATCTTTCTGGTGGTCTAGCCACCAATTTCGCATATCAACATGACGCTCGCTGGCGTCACAATCGCACCGCCATTTCCCTATTCGACAACGCAGGAGATGATGCTCATCCGGGAAATGCTACACGTGGACTCCTCGTCTCCCTCGATGAAATTAACATGACAGTGGAAGTCATTCGTGAATACATGAACCCCAACGGTATTCACACCATCTCACAAGGAAATTTCCAGATGCTCGAAGATGGCCACGTAATCATGGGTTATGGAAACACCGGTGCATTCACTGAATACGATCCCAATGGAACCGCGATCTGTGATGTACACTTTGGACCACAAAGTCGTTATGGGGCTGGAGAAGTCCAATCATATCGAACCTTTAAATTCGATTGGCATGGATGGCCCACGACTGACCCTGACGTGCGAATACTGACTAATGGAGACGATTGGTTGAGCTTTTTTGTGAGTTGGAATGGAGCAACGGAAGTCACGAGATGGTTATTACAAGGAGCCGATGAGTCTGAAGCGGAAGAGGAGGAGTGGAAGACTTTAGATTATGCCGACAAAACCACTTTTGAGACGGAATTCGAAATCCATCGTTTGTATCCAAGATACTTGAGAGTGAAGGGAATAGGGAGTTACAATAACGTCACGGGAGAGGAAGAGTTATTGGGGGTAAGTTCTTCCCTGGATGTAAACTTGGAACAGGTAAGGCTGACTCATCTCTTTTGTTAGATTTCAAAAGTCTTTAATGCTAATACCGGTATGCAGATTTGGTCATTGAAGCCAGTGAGATTAGAGGGGTCGAGCAGTTGGCCATTGCTTACATTAATGGCGTTTGCAGGAGTGACTGGGCTAGTGGTGGGAATCAGAGAATCAATGATTTGGAGTAGAAAGAGGAGGGGAACTAGTTTACTGAGGTGGAGACCTAGGGGCTTGGGGGTTCCATTATTATCTGGGTAGCGTTTGGGTTTTGGAGAGGAGCGAATACCATGGGGAACGTTTTGGGGGAGTTTTGGTGGGAAATTTGTTTCTGTATATAGTACACACCTTCATTCGAAGTCTTACTTATTTGTATAGTCATATCTCCAAATGGAGAGGGCTGGAGATACCATTGCATATATATGCATAGATATCTGTTTGAAAATAAATTCAAATAACGATATAATTCTAACCTGCGCACTTAGTGCACCATTTCATTCCAGCACAATTCATCCAATACATTGTATATCGGACCCCTTACCATTACCAGCCCAACATCAACTCGCAATCGCACATCCGATCCTGCACTCACACCCCATTATGATCACCCTTAACACAGAAAACGCAAGCAATGAAGATCCATACCCAAAACAGAGCGACTCACGCATGTGAAAGGCACGGACGAAACACAAGGAAACACAAATCGTGAGCTCCTGTTGGTTTAGTATATTTTATTATTCGTCCTCTGGCCGCGTCATCTTGGCGGGAAGATATGGAGTATGTGATTTTGTTGGATGGGTACGGAATGAGAATAGGTATGGATGAGTATGAATATGAGTATGGTTTGGGAGATGGGGGATGGATGGGAGACATGCATACTTGATTGGGAAGATATTTATGTATAGGTATTTATGTAGTACATACAGAGTATATATATAGTTAATTTGGATGTAATGATCTTTGCAGTCTATTATTTATCATTGATATTGACGTATGCGGCGTTCTGGTCTTCTCTCGGGTCCGAGAAGAGATTCAAATCTTATCTTATCGATCTTTTCCATTCCATTTCCAGGTTTACCCCGTTACGAATAAGGATAGATTATGTGTCCACTTGTCAAAATTTTGCAGTAGGAAACGGGAACGGGAAAAGTATTCAAGTCGAGCTTTATGCTTTTTTGGAAAGATCCGAGGTTGTCCTAATGCATGAGTGATGGATGCATGACTCGGCTACTGTGAGGCTAATGTTTTATATGTACATACAGTACGGAGTGTATTTATAAATGATCGGCTTCGGTCTGGGAATTGAGCATTTGGAGACGAATGTATGTCCTAATTAGTGTACAGTGTAGGAGTACGAGTATGTATTATACAAATTCGAAACCGAATGGCAAGATTTGATAACTACTGAAAAAATGCAAGATGAGATAAATTAAATGTCTAAGCGGATTTCCATGTTTTAAAAGAATAAATTGAAATCGGCCTCGAAAGGTGGGATATAGGCATGCTACCACTTATATACAGAAAACAGAGAAACGACCCAACAAAAATAGAAAGCTAGAATATACCATATACAAGCCTGTACTGTATATTGTTCTAGCCAGAACCCAAAAACCCAATGGTGCTTGACGTACAGATAACACAAGCCTTTTCCCAAACCCGATGTTTTTACCTATTCGTATCTCCTATCTTTCCCTCCGAAGTCTCTCCGCTACCCCTCCATCGTCCCTCTTCATCTACAACATATTCCAAATCCGCATCAAGCAGACATATGTCATTCCGCAACCAACCACAATGCAGAAGTATCTGAACAAGACGTTCATCAATTGACATCTGTTTCTCCACCTCGAACGATCAATGAAATCATTGTTATCGTTAACCCTTGGGAATGGTCTATCCTTAGGGACTGCCTCTCCCAAGAACTCACACAGATTCTCCCACCCATCCGTGATCTTGTATTCCAATAATCTTCCCTCGCCAGCTGGACCCATTGCCTTGACAATATTCCTAACATTCTCATAATGTTTGGTGTAGATTTGTTTTCCCTGGTTTTCGAAATCGCCTTTGAAGAAACAATCGAAGAATTCCTGCAACATAGGCTTGTACATGCTCGCGGCCCAACTCCAGCCCTTCAACTTCTCCAGCTCCCAGTCCTTGACACGCCAATTGACGGTTTTGAGCGTGGATGCGTGCCAGGAATCGACTTCGCGGTTTGTGAGGATGATTTTGGCTTCGGGGTATGCTGCGATGAGTTCGGGGGCGAAAGCAACGGCGGGCCAATCGCTGACGGCTTGGCAGTGCCCGAGAAGTTGATCCCAGTCTGCGTGGGTGAAGGCGGGGCCGTTGTGGTATTTAGCGTCGAAGGCGTCGCGCCAGAGGAGACAGTCGGGAGGGTTCTCGATACTGGCTGACATCATGTGGTAGGTATCTATATAGCCTAATTCGCGCATTGCTGCTCTCATTGCTGGGGGGTTGTCAGTATTTTGTTAAGAAGTTAAGTCTAGAGGATGAGAGTACGAACATGCAGTTCCGGTTCTACCCAGACCGAGAATGAGAACTTTCATAGGTACTGTACGGCGGCAGTTGCGACGGTTGATGTCGGTGTCTGCCGTGAAGATATCCGTCATAGGTTTTGGTGTATAGAGACGTGAGTTCGCCATTGTGAAGAGATGTGATATGATTTGTATGTGAAAGAATAGTATTGTATAGCAAGTTGAATAGATGATTTATTCGAAGAACGAGTAAATGGGTATCTTGAGAAATGAAAAGCAGACTGAGATACAAGAGAAAGATGGTGGGAGAAGATATAAAGTAGATAGAGATGAAATAAAAAAGAAATTTAGAAGAGATATAACCTACAAACGAACCTCTATATCTGATAAAGAAAGTTTAAGGCCCAGGTTTTTTCTGGCAGGTAGATCCATAATACCATATCAACCCCTTCTCATGGATTTTCAGGAACAAGGACCTCTAGAATTACGTAGACAGACCTTCTAGCCAGGATAGACCGGTTGGACCATACCACAATCTCAACATGTAACATTGGAGATTCGCGGCTTGTTTATCTTGTCTAAACTGTAGGTGGAGAGATGTAAGGAGAAATTGTGGGGGTACTGGACCTTTCAGGAGATTGGGATGAATATTGGATTGACGGGAAGCGCGCGTCCGTCTGTGAGTTCTTGAGGAAAACTCCAGACTATCTTCACTAGAAGTTGTACACAACCGTGTATATCCTTGGATTGATATTTTTATCTATCTTTGCTATTATTTGGTACTTGGTCTAGCCATAATTGCTGGAAAGCAAAAACTGCCAGCTAGGGAGGAGAAAATAAAACACTAGGGTGTTGTGACTAGTGATGGGAGAAATTCTGGTAGGCCTAGAAGGATGTTCAAAAACTAACACAAGGAGCGTCTACCTGCGCGTAACCTGCGTACATCCCTCTTTCCGTAGTACGAATTATATGAGCCTCAAACCCCTAAAAACATCAAGACACGATTCGCCCCCCTGTATAATTTGTCTGTATAACTCATCCAAGTAAAAGATATTCGAGAGCGCGTATCAAATACATGAATGATTTGCTGATATGGAACCATACGTATTGTCTCCTGACAACCCAAACGCAATTCATCGCCCATGATATCCAGTGATAGCATTCAGAACCCATTCGAGAATAATTGAGGTCTCTCTTCATTAAACAGAAAGTGGATATAAGTGAATTCCATGATTCCATGTGGTCTTCTTTTCCTTGACTCTGGAGTCCGTACGCGTCCAGAAGAAAATAATGGAGAAATTTGTTAGGGATTCGATCTTTTTTTTTTTTATGTCTAGCCGCCAAGAAACTAGTGACTGGTTGGTGTGGCTCACCCCGGCTTCGGGAAAGGATGCTTGAAAGCTTAACCATGAATATTCTATCTTAGGTAATACTCAAGGATTAGATTTTATGCCTTTGTTTGTATCAATAACAGCTTGGATTTACCGGACCAGAGAAGCCTTCTTCTGTTGATGATCTTCATGTGGCGTTGGGGTCTTAATGTTCAAAAGTTTCAGAGGAATAGTTTTTAACGAGGAATCACTGGATAGCTCATCAATCTGTTACAACGTTATTGAAGTTAGAATGGGGATGTTGGGATAATTCATCGGGTGCCGGCCAACAATAAACTTCTTACTTTGTACATGTAGATATTATGGAGATGATCTTACCTGATGTGAATTTTGATATGTTGTTGTATGGTTGTTATTATTGTTACATATTACATTTATTAGATATGTGGTGTTTCGTCATAGGGGATTAGACCTCATTTAAGGTTAGTGGGGAAATACAATATGAATGACGGCTTGGCTTACGACTCAGGGGGGCGTCGCGAAATCTGTCAACGATTCATATGCATATGGTAAAGATCGGATTTTTAATGTAATTGAGTTTCGCTTTCTCTTCGATTCTCGATTTACATGAGGGGGAGACAGCTAAATTTTTGGAATACTCAAGTAGGCATTCTACGTTTGATGTCTATCTATGTATACACGTTCTGTTTTAGAATTTTAACCTTCGCTTTACTACGTCTATTTCCCCGGTTTAGTTCTTCTAGTCTCTCCATTCTAGACTGCTCACAGCTCGATGGCATGAGAGCATACGAATAATTCCAAGACATGGAGCAAATCACACTTCACCGATGTCTTGTGGGTATCAAAGTATAAATGGTCGATCAGCATCATCATCTGATATTCTATTTGAGGGTCACATCTGAAACGTTAGTACCTGGGGTCCAACCTTGAAAATCAAAACCTATCAAGGTCTGGCTTAACCTTATCAACTGAAGAAGATTGCGATTCGCAACTACATATATACTTGGTCATGCCAAGAACTGCCAATTTACATTGATTTTGCGACTTCCGAGATCGTCGAAGATTGAAATAACGGATGAAACAGTGAATCAAGGGTTTGCTCAGGCCATACCAGTATGAGGTACTGGTACAAGCGAAACACAACCATCATTCTGGGAGCCATGTACCTCTTCCAAGCTTGGATAACGACATTCGGGCTGATCGTTAATATACTGATCTTGGCTTCATTATACTTCGGCCAACTCGGCATGGTTCTTAGAGGAGATGGAGCACATTTCTGTGTACTCCCGATGTCGAGAATGGGAATGGTAATGATGTCGGGCTATTCCAAGAATCATCGTAGATTGTGAGAAGAGCAAATTATAATCTTCTGGTTGATCATCATATGTGTTGTGTTTTATTGAGGAGAATCTGCGGCTCGCTTGTTCTTGATGCGACCTTTTTCTCTCGGAGGGGGTGCGGGGAGGAAGAACTTTGTATATTGTACATCATGTACTAATTCATCAAGTGTAGCTTTATAAAGTTTGGAATAGGAGAATTAAAATATCTTTGTGTGGAATTGAACACATAACAAAGTGGTGTTATGAAATGTTTTGGAAATTGAAGCCGGTACCCAGATTTTCACATTCCAGTAATACATGTTCTTTACCCGGAACCACTGGTTCCTCTCGATCCTTCAATCGCATCACATTTCGGCTGAATAGCTGAGGTTTTCTCTTCCTTCTTGGATATCAATGACATGACAACTCTGATCGTCAAACTGATATTTCCTCTTCCCGAAAATAGGCTCTCCAGCACTGTCTGGGCTCCCACGGACGTAGCTTACCTTATTTCACAAGCCCCATTGATTCGCTGCTTTGTATATGCTGAGATGCCGTACTTCAATTACATGAGCTGGGTTATTGATATCTTATTGACAGACTGTATATGACCTGTTTCTCGGGATAAACTTTCGACTGGTAGACTTCCGGCGTTTGCGTTTTGTTTCCTTAGATTTACTACCCGGGACCGAAATGATATGAAGTCGGAATATCATTATTCGGATGGAATAGAAGGTGGAAAAGCTAAGTGTACGGAAATCAAGTGAAGGCAAGTACACAGAGTGCGAGGAGAAATTGGTGGTTGGAGTTCTGTTTAATGTCATGATTAGTGTATTTGCTGCGGGTTAATTTTTCAGATTGTAAAGTGTGTGAATATCCAATGTTGAGACGCGGAAAATGTTGTATTGAAATACAATACTCCTCTCCCTTTAATAATGTAGAATTGACGTCGAATTAAGACGTGTGAGGAACTGGGATAATACTTGGAATACTTGTCATAGGGCTGTAGGGCTGAATAGTCGTATATCACGCCATGCAAGAGGAGAATTGCGTGATTGGATATTAACAATGATATGCTGAGAAATAGATAGATCAGTTTAAATATATTGTGGTACAGTGGTACATTGGTTTGAGATAATGTTTTCTGGCATGGTAAAAGTAGAATGATGCCATGCCCGCGAGAGAACCATTCAAGGGGAAGTGAAGGTGAAGTGTTGTAGAAATTACTGCCCGAGAACGAATATCTTAGACTCACCTAGTTTGTCTAGAGGATCTTTCCTCCATCTTGTATATCTGATTCGGCAACGTGTACGAAAATGTGATATCAAAAGCAAGTAGTAAACAAGTAAAGTACTTCGAGCTGAATGTTTTACTAGTAAAAGTGCTCTGAGTAGCTGTGATTGATTGATTGATTGAATTAACGTCCAGCTTCAGTCCAAGACTATATAGGACGGCTAGGCTTTAAGGGCCTAGCACTGCTAGTGAATATCTACAGTAGATATGATCAATTTTGGGGGAGTAAAAACAAATATTGGAATGCTCTGCCCGATCTCTATTCGGAGTATAGATAGAGATATAATATCTTTATCCACTGAGACCTTTCCCTCTTCCTTCTTCCCTTACCTCTAATCTTATTAAAGTATCCCGATTTCCAATCCTCTTTCAAACTTGGAATCCAATTTGTTATCCCTTCCTTCTATAAAGAGCAAGAGTTATCCCCTCCCGAGTTACCTCCAATATAACAAAAGGTCCTCTTACTAGTAAAATAAAAATAGAAAGCACCACTCTTCTTTTAACTCTATCTTTTTTAAACTAACCCTTTGTATACCTTCATAAACTTGATATCCTCCAGCCCTTATTAGATATATATAATCGAAACTATTGAAAATGATAAGGTAAAGTCGAACCCTAAGCCCTACAACCCACACACAAATCAATTCGAAAAATTCGAAAATTCGAAAATCGAAAGAAAAACGTTGTATTGTATTGATACCCAGAATATAGAATTAATTAAAAGGCAATAGCATTCTCTATATTGTAAAATCGTATTCGAATAACTAAAAGCCAAAGAGAAAGAAAGGGTTGTAATTCGAAAAAAGCGACGACAAGCTTTATATTGAAAAGACTCTTCCAAAAGAGAGAAAAGACTAACTTTCCGTATCGTATCTATAAAAATAATAATAAAAAGACAGATGTTGAATCTAACTGGGGCTTCTATAACCTTTGTATCTGCATTGCTTTGCTGATATTCATCTTTTCGTAAGGATCGCTTTCGCAAAATCGTAATATAATCCTTCCTTCCCTATATCTTCCAAAACCCCTTTTCTTCCAATTCTTTCGATTCTATTTACGACTCAATCTTAGCTCTATAGACTCTTGAAAAAGAGCTGGAGGTTCGTAGGATGCACCGCGTACAGGTGTTGAGTCTTCGCATCCCTGAGTAGCTGTGAGCATAGATGTATGTAACCCCGTTGAAGCTTGACATACAGCAATGCATGTAAAAACAACCAATCTAAATTCTACTGATGTAAAGATATCTTACATAGGTAGAACACGAGTATCATAAACATATACTAACTTCTTGCCGAAAGAGTAATTTCTTTACTGACCAGCATTTATCGAGCCAGAATTATTCGACTACTTGAACATCACGTGATTTTCCACCTCTAATGAATATTTTCCTGACTTGTCAAAATTCTGACTCCGCTATTGGCATCCTCATATTTATTACTCCTTCTAATCAATTTATGAATGTGGATATAACTGGTACCAAGCCATTTCGCCATGTGTGTAACTACAGCAGTTTGATCAGCTATGTATCTAATAGTCCGATAATTAACTCGAGAAAAGGAATACTTAAGATGGAGCGCGTTCCAAGGTGGGAAGAAAGCTAGAGAAGAATTTATAAAGGGGTCTCAGAATCTATCTATCTCTTTGGGCCCCTTTGGTGATAGGGTCTGAGGCACATAGTCTGTACATCAGTGTTTATACATATCCGCGGATGACAGCTATGGTGATATCATAATAAGATTTTTGAATCACATTGAGTTGAGAACTTGAGCAGAGGAACTTGACTCCATAGAAATGGCGTAATCTAGTTCCTGCAATACCTTCTTGCAAAATAGGCCCCGGGCAGCCATACACAGCGATTTGTATGCTAGTATCATTGCCACTGTACATAACACCTGGTAGGCCTGTAAGCATTCAAGACCTTCTAAATAAGCGGTGGGGTGTACAAAGACATTCATACTGTTGTCTAAGATGTCAAAGCATAGTAGACCAATGCGGATAAACAATCATCATTTCCGTGTAAAAAAGGCAGTGTTCGATTGTTTTGAAACATAGCATTCAATACGGACGTGAGTGGAGTATATGTAAGCACCGCTGTGGATTTGTATGAACAATTTTTAATACACTGTAAATCAAGTCGAAACTCTTAATAACCCCTTTCTAGAATGTTATGGTTCCTTCATATGATCAGACGATCTATCATACGCTTGATTCAATCTTTAGTGGTGAAGATTGCAAAGTCAAGGTGAGAGCAGTGATACCTCATTTCATTCTAATGAAGCCGACAATCTGAGCCGGAAAGGTACAGAGTTGCAACCATGTATTTGAAACAATCATCAATAACTGTGCCCTAAACAATGAATATTTCCGAGAAGATAAAACTAAAAGTTGTAGAAAAATGTGCACTGCGCGTTGCTAATGATGAGGTGAAATAGAACTTTCTACGAAGTCGCGACCGCAAGAGAAATGTGAGATCTAAAATGCACAGGAACAAGAATATGTGTGAACCTTTCACAGTGCTATTGATTTACGCAGGAAGTTAAACTGCGATCTAGTAGAACAACCACAAGATGTGAAGCTAGAACTCAATTTTTAAATCTTTACTTGCACCAATACACAGAATATGGGTATGTCAAGTCAAATGATTCGAGGTGTCTTCGGATTTTGAGTAAGAGCTATCTTTCTTTGTACGGAATCTATGAATGCACTAATATTTGAAGGACGATCGAAGCTGTAACTGAACGAGGGTTTCCTCACGCTAGTGAAAAATATCCATTGAGATGATTCCTGAGGCTCAAAAACCTTGCCATTCGCGATCATTAGAAGACTGAGGTATGAACTGTAGTCTCAGTTCCCAAATCTTAGACAGAAGAATGATATGGTCCAAGCTATCCGCAACATCACAGCGTCAGCGAATCATATCACTTGTTGTTTAATTCCTGCGATGCTCATTGATAGGTGATCTAGTCGAATATTCAGAAACTCAATGGAGTCTCGGTCTTAGTACAGGTCAGACTTAACGACAATCCCAATCAGTACTTGCTGCCATTGAATGATGACGAAATGACAATGTATGACGAGAAGTGTGGGACGTAAGCTATACAGTACGTTTTTGCTCCGGAGAAGAAAGAATTGACTTAGAAGACGAATTTAGTGTCACTGCAGGTTTCTTTGCAACAAAGAATCATACGATCTCAGCACTCCTTTTGGATCATTCCATGTACTGGAACAAAGTACATGCTCGGCGCCTAAAAAAAGCCGGAAGTAACACGCCAAGAATAGCTCGGTTTCGGGTTCCACAGAAGATGTATCCTCGCTCTCACGGCTCGTCAACGACTTTTGACGGTCTCCGCCATATTCACTATCTGTATTTACTATCTTCCTCCGGAACGCTCCATGAGGAAGCGATAAACAGGGAGGAAGGCCCACAACTGACGAGTCAGGTCACGTGCAAGGAAAGGATTCAGATCCTTCTCAGGATCTGTGGCTTGCATGGCCTGAATTGTTTTCAAGATCCATTCCGAATAATTATTCCATTACTCCGTGCCATTCATTCGACAGCTAGTCAAATGCAAATAATCAGTCTTATCGTCTGAATATGAAAAGTGTACTATCCGGATAAGTATCTTAGCATGCCGCCCCATTTTCTTGAGCCGTTATCGCTTAGTCTCGGGTGCTGGACAGATCCTTTTTCAGTGCTAAGACCGCCGGATTACTTTTGATATGATGTCGAATCCACTCTGGCAAATCCTAACGGCGAGGAGAGTGATTGTGCATTGTGAGCGAAGGGGCAGTGAATTGCGAGTGAAGCGTCAATTGAGGTGTGAGTTGAGGTGCAAGTGAGGTCTGAGGCTGAATAGAAAGCTTCGATGATTTGATCACAACGTGACATGGTCCGTGCGTGAATACAAAGTTCTACCTAGCCTTGAGTTGCAGCACTAGTGGACATGGTGGGATCAGGTAGCCACAACAACAATTTCTAATTCTTTCTGCCTGGTTTACTTTCCATCTTCCCTTCTTTACACCTTTATCCTCTGCACAACTTCATATCTTCACAGAATGCGCATGGAAGAGCGACCACCACATTAATTTAGATTATATCGTTTTTCACACACACATCTACGTATTGAATTCTGGAAATTCGAACATACACGTGTCATGCACGTGCCAATTTGTTCTGTGATCGCTTCCTTGAATTTCTTCCCTGCCGTTGTGAAGATGGCGTTGAAGAAAGATGGGTACCTAGATGCACACATATACATATGACGGGAAGACCAGGCCAATCCGGTATCGACACTCCGGGCTAGCTCGTCAGAAAATGGCACAGTATTGGACAGACGTCAAGACGGTTGATAAGGATAATCTATTCGATTGATCTAATTGACTAACGTGTTCTTGCACTTTTCCTACTCCGTCCTTCTATATCCCAAAACAGATGTAGAAGCCAAACATAAGTCGTATATCTTATGAAAAGGGGGTCCAAATTTAACAGACGCCATAACAAACGAAACAACGCCCTCCTCTGGGGCTTATATTAATCAATAGAAATTTACAGCTCATGGTTTCATTATCGTGATATTCAGTCGTACCAGAGCGGCTGGAGAGAGGCGCGGAGGTGCGGAATTGATAATACCCAGTCCTTCCTTTACGAGTCCCAGATAGGACCAAAGGCTGGAATTCCGAGATATTCCAAATCTTGTACGAGTTTGATCGTCAATTTAGGATTCGAAATTACAATAACGGCTTCCGACTGAGTATCCCGGTACTGTTGTATGACAAGAGGAAGTGTTGCGGGTCTTCCCATTGTCGTTGTATTATGGATGTATGCATTAGGTCCAAGTGCTTTGATAATGCCACCGATTTCATCACCATAAGTCGTCAATGGGTCTCGAGTTGACCAAAAGAGGTTAATTCGGGTTTGTTGTGCAAGAATTACTGGTAAGCATGGTGCAATGCCTGAACCGGTAGCTACAAGCAAGATACTTCGGAACATGGGAGCAATTCGTAAAACACCACATGTCGGCGTGCGACGAGCCCAGATCTCCTTTGGTGGTTCGTTAATCAACTTTTTCGTCCAGTCACCTGCGTTCGAAATGATAAGGGAGAAACCATCTCTTTTAGGATCTGCCACTGTGGCGAATGCATGCCATTCGAAGAGAGGACTGCTGGATATACGGATAGTTGTTCCTGGTGAAGGGGTAACATAGTCGAAATATATGCGCAATGCATGAGTTGAAAGTTGTTCTGATTGAACTTTGATCTTTCGGCAATTGAGCCATGTCATAATAATACTCCATGTGGCGACAGCGAGAAGCCACATGTTTGGGTTCACTAGTAATGCCTTTGATAATTTCTGAGTTGAAGGTCGCTGAATATCGCTAGTGAGTACGGTGAGAGTCCATAGCAAAGCAAGTGCTGACCATCCAGCAAATCGATGGATGATTTCAAAACTGTTATGAAGTTTTGCACGAATAGTTGGATGAGCCATGACAATCATTGAAATGAGTAGAATATCCAAGATGTAGATGATAATGAGCAAGATGATCTTTTCCGCGTTGTATGGTCCCCTCCAGCTACTTTCAATAGAGAGGAGAATGAACCAAAATGTGGCGGCCGAAGCATATTCGGAATGAAGACCTCCCAAGTGGTAGATTTTCCCCATGCGTCTGCGAAGCCATAAAGGGAATGATTTTGGCGCGGATGCAAAAATGGTGTACAAAAGATTGACGATATGCTCCTCTCGAATGACAATTGCGACAACAAGGTTGATTGAGGTTGCCAAAGCAGCTGCTGTTTGACTTGGTGTCCCATTTGTAGCCCATTGATACAGGAATCCTACGACGCCTCCCAAATTAAGACAAAATACAATTGTGAATAAAAGTCGATATTCGGAGGTGATGAAACGATAAAATCTCAAAATCGGCGTGGCAGATTGTCTAGCAACATCTTCCAGGATTTTGGGATCCACAGATACTTTCATCAAGCTTGAGCCTCCAGAACTATCCGATTCTGCTATGCTGCGAGAGGATGGCGACGGTGGTAGTTCTTTCGATACGCCGGAATCGCTTGAGTCCGTCAGACTGCGAGAGTCTGGCAACTCAACCATCTTTTCTGGTTCTCCCATCTTGCAAATCTGTGGACTTAACAACTAATGGAAGAATAAGTTGTTGATTGTAGTAGATTTTCCACTGAGGGAGTCCTCGGGGGAGGATAATAAAACACCTCTTTGCTGGAAATTGATGTTGGAAAATGCAGGAAGTAGACTGAGTTTGTATATCGAAAGCAAGTGCTAGATCTGATACTTCCAAAGAGGGCTTGATGTGAGGATTAGCTTGCAAGATGAGAGTATATATAAAGTTTTTGGTATATTCTCAAGCAGGCCATGACGAACTAGTGAATGTGGTTTCATCCGAAAAGGAGGACTCCGAACGCTCCATTGGGAAGTCCAGACGGAGCAGGGTAGGGGTTTCACTAGGTGCGATTGAGGTCTAATGCGACGAGAATGTACAATGGAGTATGGTCTGGATAAGAGGAGATAATGAGATCCAATCCTAATAGTTGATCTCCACCTTCACTGTCTCCGATGCTGTTATCATTCTATACAATGGTGGTACAAGACGGATATCTCCTTCACACACCTTGAAGAGTACCCCCGTCCTGACTGGGTGAAAACGTGCTCGCAATGCTACACTCCATTTCAGTAACTTCTCTTCGCCACTCACCACGTCATGTCAACCAATAATTTATTGTCTATGATATCCAGTTTCATCTCGTAGTGCTGCTGCGGAACTAGAGCTTCTTTTACCCGATAGATACTATCTCTATCTATGTCTTCTTCTACTCCTTCGGACGTCAAGCTACAAAGTCGAATTGTAGGAAGGAGATAAAGCTATTGCCAGCACTTCCTTCCTCCTAGCTTAGTAGAATATCAACTAAACCCATCAAAGTGTTGTTCTCGAGCCCAAATTCTTTTTAGCTGGAGAAACTTTCCTTGCGCTACCGGGCCCTACCTCTGCACATCATCCTGGTTTACATGTGCGTAAGGCACAGGCAACACTTGTCCTATTTTACTCGAGCATACATTCCACCGTTGTGTTGAATAATGCTTGCCAGTTGAGCTTCGACATTCCTTTAAATTCTTACAATTTCGTTTTTACGTCCGCTCTTGCAGCGTAGGACAATAATAGGTTATCACGAGAGGTAGATCTACATATGTATTCACGGCGATCCAAAACAATTGAAGCAGAAGTCTCGACTGATAGTAGTCAAGAGGTTACGAGGGACCATGTAGGATTGCAACCTTGCAGCCTTCGTAGTCCTTACTTAGGCTCTTCAATAACATCTGATCTTTGCCTTGAAACAACCAGTTTTGGATTTGTAGAACTGAATTATCCAACAAAAACTCGCACAACCCCTCATATTAATTTCTATTGCATTTATTGATCTCGATGCATTTTGAGATATATTTTTTGTGTGTGCGAAGTGGAGCATATTCTTTTTTTAAGCATTCGCTGCCAACCCATGTCAAAAGCTTATACCCTGCAACTCGCGCGCTTACCTTCCAACTTGAGGATCATCTTATCACGATGTTACTTCGCGCGTCATTTCGGCACTTCCAACGTCCACATTGCATTTAGAAACAGGGCCCACCAATTCGCAAGCCACCTTCCACATCATAACAAACATGTTGGTTATCTAACTTGTTCCTGCAATTTACAATTTTCACATGTTCCAACTGGTGGAGTATTTCCTGTTTTAAAGCTGTTTTTCTCGGCCTCATGTAACACCATGTGAAAGTTGAAGCAAAAAGTATCGACAACGGGCATCTTATTACCTCATATATGCCACGGACGTGGGGGCTATACATCATGGACGTCGGGTATATCGCCATTTGAGTTCATTTCGGCACCGAAATTTTACATATCAGTATCAGGGCGGAGGGTAGAAACCTGGGTGTTCAAAGAATGTACACGCAAGCTACCAATGCAAGTATGTGAATCGAGAACAATCAACAACAAATCTTGTCCACTTTCCTGTACATCAATATCGCGACATTCCTAAAGTGTTAACGCTAATGCACTGTAAGTTCATGTCATCGCGGCATTAAATGAGCTACCCGGAGCTATTGATTCTAAGGCATGAGCTTTCCCCGCTCATGGCAAATCACTTAAACACTTGGGTTTGAATGTCGATTCTTGCAAGCTCAGAGTTATCAAACATGGTAGATGTAAAGTGAATTTACTTACACCAAAAAATCAATCATTCAAATTGCACCATCGTCTAATGAAGTTTCTGTGAACCTCTGTAGTCTCTTTTCAATGTGGAAAGTTAAAGTGATTTTATAAATGTCTTAAGCTTAAGCTTAAGTTTAAGATCGAAACTAAGGATAGTAAGGAAACCGGAAAAGAATTCTGGAGAAGAGAAGCCCAACTAGCAAAAAGCACATCAATTGTCCCTACAGTCAGCCTTTGATATGTAATCAACCCTGCACACAAACCAAACAAGGATAATACTATTCTTTGAACCAAAAAATCCTGTCATTCGGTACTGTCCATTGGCATTATACATCCTGTATGTGTCACGTGAATCGCATGTGAAGGATGATCTACGGCGAGGTGCTTGTTGTTTGTGAACATTCTAGATCACGTTGTCTTTGTTCAAAACCATGTCAAATAACATCAACGCACATTTGTCGGTATTCCTACAGATCTGCGTGGCAGGGTCTAGTGCATGCTGGTTGTTGGTTGTGCGGATAGGTGCAGCCCATCCTTGTATAGATATCTTGGCATAGATAGTAGATGTGGAGCTAGATGTATTGACTGTATCGGAGCAGGGCTAGTATGAAAGCAAGTTAATCATTGTAAGATTAAATCCTTAAGCGGGGAAAATTTTGAAGATAGTCTTAACATTGTCCGGAAATAGGAATAAAAGATTTGAAATACTTCCATTCTCGGAGGCAGCGATAACACCATTCCAAATCATCAAACACTTCATGAACACAGCAATCATATTACCGCGGGTGTTTGGTCAAAAGGAAGGTTGAGAAAGAAGACAAACATAGTGAATGCACTAGAAAGCGCAACTGTGCTTTAGCTAGTCTGAACATCAAAAACTATGGATATGCTAAAAATAATGACAGAGATCCGATCATGGGTCTGGTAGCTTGAGGCAAGCAAACATGAATATGTTGAATACTCAAGTTCTTTTTTGAAAAAGAAAGATATGTAAACGAGAGATCCAATTGCAAATGCAAGTGCAAGTACAACTGCCTAATAGTCGTCGCCACGACTGATGACTTCTTTACCACCACTGTGGAGCAGAATTGTCTGGAACCAATGGTCAGCTTCAGAAGATACTTTTGCAAAATATCTACTTACATGTTCAAATTGTGCTGTATATGAGCCCTTGATGTCGACAAGTGGAGCGTAAGACTCCATTATTCCACTGTCTATCAAATGTCTCATCTACCCACATTTGTTAATAATTTCTCAACGCATAACAGTGATGATCAATCACCTACCCCAAGATGATAGTTTTTGACCCCAAGGCGCTCTAAATAGCGTCGACAGAACACTAAGGTTCCAAAGTTGGCGTCAATGGTTTTGAGTAAAGCCTTCGCGGACGAAAACTGTACATTAGGGCTTGTGACATCGTCACTTCGCCCGTAACCATAAATGCCGACCTATCAAATCATCAGAATACATCTCCAAGACATCTCCAAGACATCAAAAAATGAAAGGGGGTTGCAATACATACATCGTCTCGCAAATAACCCGTTCCAGTACTACCAAAGGTCTCGATCGCAAAGACTTCTCCCTCTTCCATCTTATCTCGATTCTTGTTTTTGACAAAGGGGACTTGCTTGCCACCGTGGATATGATATCGAAGGATATCATGGCCGGTAATATTTCGAATGGATTTTACTGGGAGAACCTTTCCTCCAATCTCTACTTCATAACTTTCCATAACCTCTTGAATAGCAGCTCCAATATCACTCATTCTTGCGTCAATGCCAGCATGCTATTGACCCATTAGCTTGTGTACTCAGGATCAAGGTTGACGCTTTAAGTTGATGTGACGCACCATAATGCCGGTATTGGTTGCTTCTTTCACAGCAGCCAGGAGGTTATCATACGTATGGTCGAAAGCGACTGTAAATGCCGAATCGACGATACGACCATTTACTTGTACTCCAAAGTCTACTTTTAGTACATCGCTATTCTTCAGGATAACATCTTTTCCACCCGGGTTCGGTGTCCAATGGGCTGCTATATTGTTAAGACAAAGGCCGGTGGGAAACCCCATACTTGCTTTTAAACTATCTCCGGTCTCTAGCCCTTGATGACCAGACAACGCACGAATTCCATCCTCAATCCCATCGGCAATTGATAGAAGACTTCCTCCCGGTTTGATGAGCTCCTTTTGCGCATATTGACGAACCTGTCGGTGAATCTCTGCAGCTTCACGATAATCGTCAAGAAACCCTTCATCCCAGAGGCGTGAGTTGAAACGCGATTCCTCATCCGTAACACGGGACGTGTTCTCATATGGCAGAAGCTCTCCCTTTGGAAACCCCGTTGGAAATAAGCTAGAGACAAGCACACGTGGTGGATTGGTCTGTCCAAGCTCCGTTAGTTGCCTGTTCTTCTTCTTTGGCTTCTTTCGCTTCTTTTTCTTTTCTGCACACAGATTGTTAGTTCATATTGAGATTTATTCGATGAATAATCACTGATCGGAAAATCGCAACTCACCATTAGACGGAAGTCCTTTCACCCCAGGTCCTTCTTCGACACCATCATTATCGTCCTCACCATCATCATCACCGATAATCCCGCGATCCAAATCAGCCGAGCTTGAACCCTTGTTAGAAGGTTTTGGATTTTGATTGGCTGGTTTGAGCTCGGCGGAGTTAGAGGCTAGATTCCGACGTCAGCTTTTGATTCATGATTATGTAATTTGCAATTGAGTACCATACCATCGGGAATTTGTTGATGTTCCTCTGGGGTCTGGGATCCCATATTGAAGCATTGAATTGAAGATAATGCCGTGGGAGCTTAGAGAAGATCTTATGATTAACGTTAGGTTGGGGAGATATATATAATCAATTGACTACAAATATAGTGGGGCTGCGCCCTTCGGAGTGCAATTCGTTAAGATGTGCATGACTAATGTTCGAGTGCTGTTTGTCTGGAGGAACTTTTAATTATCCGGCTGATCTACCAATAACAAAGGAGCAACATATTAGTGGTTGTCATTGTTGTTGGACCTATAGATGTGATGGACTGTTTTGCGAAGGCGTTGTGAGCTTTGAGCTACGAAAATCACATCATCTCACAGTCTGGTAGGGGTGGTACGTAACTCAGCCTCGAGTCATCTTACGCCAGTAATTGTTGGATAAACAAAGACTTTGTCGCACCCAATGTTGTAGTAGTACCAGATTTCGAAGTAAAAGAACAAGAGTCACGATCAGCGCAAGGTCGTGTAGTTCGTCAAATATAGGATCCAGCTAGCTAAAAATGACAGCGTTATCACCAGATGCGGAGCTTCTTCTTTGGTACTCTACAGCTGAATATTGACAGCGCGACATGCCTTATGAAATTTAATTCAAGCTACCAAGAAAGCTTCAAGTGCGAGCTTCGTATAGGTATCTTTATAATAAAATACCGCATGTAGTTTTCTAGGGAACTCAGGGCAAAGAACATTCATTAAATCCAAAATTTGTGGTTTCAACAACTTAGCTATGGGCGTCGTGAAATTATGAGGTGTTTGTATGCAATGCTCAATGTGAAGATCAATCACAGACTCTCAGCTCTTTACATCCTCTTCGAGACACCCTTTGATTGTTGATCTCTCCCGATGAAGTATGTATTATTTGTTATTACTAAACTTATATCCACCATATCATCTTGCTTTCAATTCACAAAAAGCCACAATTTCCATCACTTACCCCACATCCTATCATATTCACTCCCCCTAAACCCCGCTGTCACTTTTCGCTTCTCATTCGTGACCCACTTACACTCAGCAACGGCAACTTCAAAGCTCAAATTGTTCTTCCACTAATTTCTCAAAATCTAAGTAGTAGGTAGGTGTCCAGAAATCTACAATCCCCCCCCAAAATATTGGAAAGTAAAAAAAAACCACTGACAAAAATGGCAAAAGAAATCTCACTCCCGGACAAGTGAAACCCAGAAACCTTGCAAATCGTTGTCTGTGGCAATGGAAACATCGAAGCCGAAGTTACAGAAGTAATTCAAGGTGGCCAGCCAGGCTTACCACTGCACCATCAGCTAGGATGTTCATTGAGAGAAGGTGATTGTTTGGAAATATATATCAAAGAGAGAGATTCACTATTGAGACTTGGTGGGGTAGGTGGTTCGGCGTCTGGTAACTGGACAATACGGCAGAGCGAACGGTCTCACCTGAGGAATCTTGTCTGAATTGTTTCTGGTGTTTACTGAAATTCATTTAGCATGAAGCAAATGTGTGACACCTCCTAGACAATCACTTCAAGTCCTCGTTGAGAGGAAGCTTTCGCTCACTTCATATCCCTCCAGTATCGAGTACCCACATTCACCCAAAGTCGTAGAATTTCGGGCTCAGTACTACTTACTCACTTTCCACAAAACTCAATATAAATAGTAGCTGACCAGTGGTTGAATTCAGAATCAAACTTGCACCACCCAATCTTCGCCTTCGGGCTCTATGGAACTAGTATTTGGCAAGAACTGATTAAGCTACATTAGCAGCGGAATAGATCTGTGTGGGAACGTTACCTGGAATGTATTCAACAATTGACTTGCGATATTTTAAACGCTCTATTGCCGATATACGAAATCACTATCGCAAGGTGGCAAACAGAAGAACTTTTCGTTACTATGACACATTTAATTGTCACTCACCATCCGACTTCTGTTCTGCCTTCATGACAACAATTTATTAGTAATTTCGCCGCATCTAAAACATTATTTGTGACCAAGTCTTCTTCTCTTGTATCAAAAGCGATTCTTGCTTGTGATAAAGATTTTGGTGTATTCCAAAACCATGATGCCCAGTTTGTAAGAGGTTTGATGCTTCACTACTACTATGAGAGTCCCTATTTATACACGTTTTAAACAAACTTCTAAATTTTATCTGGAAGCAAAGCTTGTGTAGTAGAGAATGGATGTTAATATACAGTATATTGTATGCAATTTTGCCTTCAATAAGCGGATAGCCTCACCAATTTGACATAGACGAAGAAGAGAATCATGCTTCTGCACTTCAACGCCCAATATACCACCGGGTCTACTCGTATAGTAGAACTCGAGTCACTAAGTTTTCCTTCCTTGACGTATAAATTATGATCTACCCTTCCAATTCAATTGTTAACTAGAACATCCGAACACGAGCAAAATGAGCAGCCTATGCCTGCGAAGACTTCGTGTTGATAAGCGGAGACGTGAAGTACTATCCAGTTTCCTCACCTCATGTTTTAGAACTACTTTCCCTCCCTGAGAGATTTTCACTGTTTCAATGGCGATTTTCCAGTCGCATTACCACTAGTAGATAAAAGATCAGATGAATACATGTAATTGTCACCGAAGGTTTTTCATCACCGATTTTTTTATCTGCTGTGTATATATAGAAACTGTCAAACTATTCGTTCTATCTACCCACTTAGTTTTACCCTCTATGCTATACCTTCACACCTGGCATAATAATTCCACGCTTCTCAAAGCAACCCGGTACCCTGACGATGAATTCTCACCTCTCAGTTTGTCTCTCCTTTTCAAATTTGTGTATATGAGCTAAAGAATGATACTAAGAATACTTTTATACCTTAACTTCAAAGATTGCTGACGCGAAACGGGTAATCATTTACTCAAAGTATTCGTCATGCTACCATTATTGTAGTAGATAATTGACATGCGCTTGAACTCGCTTAACATCTCCGCATTCTCTTTTCACTCCTCTTCTTCACATTCACAACAAACAAGATTGTATAAATATCATCCGATTTTTATTCTAGAGATATATGCAGTTTTTTTAAGGCGATTCTGGTGCTCTAAGGTCTGGACGTATCTTGCATGTGGGTAAAACATACACGTACGAAGTGCTTGATGTTTGGGGAGTGAAAGATAGGAAGGGGAGAATATGACATAAATGATCTGGCGGGTAACTAAAAGATTGCTAGTAATGAGCAGCAAGAAGAATTGTTGTCGAAGTATATGAAAAGCAACTCTTCAATCAATATTCCATTTGTCCCTAACTTCTACTATCGAATCATCTATCTCCGCTGTCACAAACCCATTGAACTCACCCCTTTTCTCCCTATCACCAACAACCATATGCTCAAATCCAATCATAGAGTACTTCACACTCTCATTACCTAAAATTTGAATCCATGCAAGTCTCTGAGTTCATGAAACTTCACCTTGTGCATCCGGCGACCAAATGTATCATTCTGGCTATGGATAGAGAACCAGTCTGACAAAAGATTTTATACCTGGACAACACGATTTTCCTCCAAAGTCTAGCCTGAGTTATCAACAAACAGTGAATTAGAGAGATATTGATAGTGAGTAACAGGTACGTTATCATACAATGCTATGGATCTTTGCATATAGATGAATCATCTTCATTACCACTTCCTACTTCCGACCTCTCACGTCTACTTCCACTCCTCCTTCAAACAACTTCCCTACCAGGAAGTATATAAATCTTTCTCATTTTTAACTTACTCTACACATGTGCGAAGAAATATATGTATTCCCAGTCCCAAGGAACTTCTAACACCGATTCTTTTATGGAACTGTTTCACACTTTAAGCGTACTCGCATATCTCATGAACGTATCCATGGTTTGACCACAAAATTCTTCTCGTTGCAGAGCTTGGAATGTCAATACCGTTTGGAATTCTCGTTATCAGAATGTATATAGATATATTATCCCTGTCAATAACTGATTTATCATTGCCATTCAATCTCCATCATCGCCATCATCACTACCCTCACCACTTGCATCTCATCTCATTTCATCTCACCCTTCACATCACATTTTCCACAAATCACCACTTCAATTTCCCTTCAACAGTGTTCCCAAACTCTACGAATCTCATCTCTCATGCTCTACAGCATTAGAAACCTTCCAGGCGACGTTTATTTCCCTCACATCGAAGAGAATCTAGATCCCCCTTTTTCTCTAGATATAGCCCTCTTACCCAATCACACGCATACAAGGGTATCCTCATATCCACTCACTAAAGCTACATACCTTTGATCCCATCACTCTAACCTCACCCCCGCACAATCTCACATCGCATATAAAGATGCCTACTCCCTCTACTTCTTCAAGCCTTACCAAAACAACAAAGACGACTTCGCTCAGAGACTAGGAACTACACACCATAGCATTCCTCACAATGGTTAACTTAACAAACTCGCCAATTCTTCACTCGTCTCCAAGTAAAGATATACAGATTATTCCCCAATACACGACGGAAATGACAATGTAAATGGACAGTAAAATAAACTATATCTATCGCCATCAAGACATCTCATCATGTCATAATAATCACTACCCAACCCTCACATTGTCACCACCACCCGTTTCGCTCAAACATGTCCGTAAATCAGATCATCACAGTAGCTATACCCCCTCTGACTACCCCCCCCTACTCTACCTACCTCTCTTGCTCTCTTTTCTCTCCTTTCCACCAATGTTCCTTCGATCTACCAGTAATCATAATTGAGAGGAAAAACGCAGATAGATATAAACACATAAATACACGAGAAAGGAAGAACAAAAAAAAGGAACCACAACGCCTACTATGCCGTTAACTCATCACGGATAAAACTTTCCGTGATTATTAGGATGAGATCTCGAACTTTGAAGGTTTTTGCATCTGGATTTGGATATGGGTCTGGGTTTGGATATGAAGGGCTATGAAGGACTATGGAGTGGATTTGGATATGGGTCTGGGTTGGTGAATGCTGATGGATGTTGTTTTGGAGAATCGGGATGAAGATGAGAAGGAGGAGGAGGAGGAGGAGGAGAAGAAGAAGAAGAAGAAGAAGAAGAATGGGTGAACGCAAATATATACCGCAAAATACGATACAACACGATACAACACGATGTTTACTTAAATATCAGGAAATAAGATATATATTACGGATATGAGATGTCATCACACCGAACATATACCACATTCCCCCTCGCTGCCCTAACCCTCCCCTTCCAGAACCTCCACTCCTCCACTCTTCCCCTCCCTCAATGAACCCTATATACCCCAGCACCAAATCAAATCAAATTTAATCAAAGTAAGTCAACAAGTCAAACACAAACGCAGACCCAATTCCCATCTACCTCCAACTTCCACCCATCTTCAGTCTCTCAATCCCCACCAACCACCAACCCTAAATCTGTAGTCCCAATCTCATAATCTTCTAAATTTAGAGTTATCAAACATCTCTCCTATCCCTCCTCCACACTAGAAGAATACATAGCACCTTTTTCTCCTTCCCTTCTCCTTCCCTTTCCATCCTCTCCCTATCTTCCTATCCTACCATACACCACCCACCGCCCACCAATCCCTACAAAATAAGATTCAAATTTAAATCCAATCCAAATATATATACACATTCACCTTCACCCTCACCCTCACCCTCACCCTCACCCTCACCCTCAC
>PHWZ01000131.1:0-81451 GCA_004379285.1 Botryotinia calthae | reverse complement strand
CGCAGGCGGTGCAGAGCGATAGTGTGAGAGACAGGGGGGATTTACCGACGGCGGGAAAGATTGGGGGGCCGCCTCGACGGGCTTTTACGGGAATTTAGATTAGGTTGGGAAGAGGGGGAGGGGGTTGTATAGAATAGAGAGGAGAGCAGAGGAGAGGAGAAAAAGAAAGAGTGAATTTATGGTATTTAGCGGGTGCGTGCGTGCATATAGAAGATGGTATTTGATTGCGAACGAGCGTTGAGCATAGATAGCGAGGAACGAGATTCAAGAAGTCTAGTAAGGAAGAAATCCTACAGGCGGGCGAATTTATGATCGATGGATGGATAGATGATTTTGGAATTTGCATTGGCATTGCCATCTGCACAGCACGATAGATGATAGACGATAGAGAGAAGACACTTAGGGCAGGGCAGGTAAACAAATACCTCATACCTACCGAGTTTAAAAGTAATGAATTAGCTTAATTTTCACCGTTTTGATCCTTTCCTTTTAATGACATGACATCCGATGAACGAATGCAAATCCAGCATCCAATACAAGCAGACTCACCCAATCAGAATACCACTGTAAAATCAATAAAAAGATCAATTGCATTCTTGATATCTTCGCCATGAACCTATCTACCAAAACAATACACAATACTAACAAATACATTCAATGGATTTTGTTCCGAGCTGATATGCTCTCGCCTCCCCTTCCCTCTACTCCTCCAACTACAATGGACCCACCATGTGCATTTGCAAGGAAACACGAATAAACCAATCCCCAATCCCCAATCCCTCAAAGTAGAAGATAACACACTCAAGAAAAAGAAAAAAAAACGAAACCAGACAAACATGGAAAACACCTTATCAACACCTAATTCTACCGCATCAAAAAGCAGAAAGAAAATCGAAGCCAATATTGTGTGATCATGAATCTCATCTCTCATAATACGCGCTCAACAAGCCAATCAACAACTCAATCCTGTTCCGATGTTTATGCCTTAGAAGTCCCAGAAATCACCACCTGTAGCCTTTTGATTTTGGGCTTTGCCGGGGCGACCGTTGCGGAATTTGCTTCCTACACCGTTGAGGCCACCGGCTTCCTCGCCATCAGAATCATCTCCAAAACCCCAACTTCTGCCTGCACCTTTGCTACCGCCCATTCCATCACCCATTGTCTTGATGCCAGTGTTTTGCTGGTTGCGCTGAGAAGTCTTGTTGACTTCAGACAATGGCTCTTTGGTAGAAGTGGAGCGACTTGGTGAAGAAGGATCATTCTCCTTTTTGGCATTCTTCTCAATAGGTGATTGATCGTACGTGTCCCAGTTAGCATCCATCATCTTCACGGCCTTGGCTCTATCTTCTGCCATGTGAGTGGGAGGAGCCTGTCCAGTTACTGGTGATTCATCAGCCATGCTGAAATGCGGATTAAAGTCCTTGCTTTTGTCCTTGGCATTTCCAAGACCTGTAGTATGTTTCTTTGCTGGTGTTTCACTTCCATTCTCATCAAATAGAATGTCCTTGTAAAGTCCAAGTCCATTGTTGTTCCCTTGTCCACGAGGTCTTCCAACGATACGACGATCCTTTTGAGGAGTGGCCTCATCTTGGAATTCAAAATGAGTCTGAGCATCCTTGCGAGGCTTTTCGGTTTTCTTAAATTTGACTGGACTATCCAAGACTTCATCATCACTATTACCCCAATGACGAACTTCAGCTGCGCGGAGAACTTTAGTAGGAACAGACTTTTTCGGGGTTTTGAAATCATCAAAGCCCCATTGACTTTGATGTTGGCCCTTGCTACCCTTGCCAGTTGGCGGTCGCTCGGGTTCCTCTCCCTCGGGGGCATCGGTGAAATCGAAGTGCTCATACCTAGCTGGATTTGGGCGATACATGGGATCCTTAGACTTCTCGCGGATAGGGCTATCTGGTGTGTGTTCTTCCTCATCGGCATCGAACAGTCGAGATGGTGCAAATTTCTTGGAAGCGTCTGCTTTGGGGGGAGAAGGGCCATCGTCTACTGTTGAGGAATTCTTGTTAACAAAAAGATCATTATAGTCCCGAGGTGCTGGCTTTGCGGATACACTGGTAGGGATTTCGGCCGGGCGGGACTTTGATCCAGTATCTTCACGGGGAGTAAACAAGGAAAGGCTTGCGTGCGGGTCGCGTAACACGTTGTTGGAATTACCTCTGGCGCGAGCGAGCGGGTCCATGTTCGAAGAAACGTCTGACATACCAGTATTTTTGACGCTTGATGCAATGAGCTTGATCTGATCCTTTCCATCCCGGATTGGCCAGTTTCGTCCAGTCTTTCCGATAACATCAATCAATTTAAGAAGTGAACCCTGGTCCCAGTTTTGTCGAATTTGTTGGATCTTTCCGTTGGCATCGAAACTGACGATATGGATCTGCCATTATTAGTATGCAGTATACCAAAAACATACAGCACCAAACTTACGATTGGAAAGGTGACGGTGCGATCAGCGAGAAAGTTGTCATCCAGTCCAGGTAAATAGGATCCTCCGGAAGTTTTGAATTCGATGGTTGTGTGGATTTCTGCGGCGATGGAGGAGGGTCCTTCTACAGTATTCAAGAAGGTCTCCTCCTTCTTCTCGAGTTGATAGTTCTGGCCATTTAAGTGCTTGACGACATTAGAAGCTCCGTTAACAGTGACCAGAGTTGTAATGAAATGGAGAGAAGCATCAGTTGTGAGCAAGGAGGGGTTTGGGGCAGCTAGAAACTGCTTATACGCAGATTGTAGTGACATTTTTCGAGATTGCGATGGTTTGTGATGAAATACACAACAGATGCAGGTTGATGCAAAGAAGAAAGTTGTGGTCGACTATGAGAGATGGAGGTGTCTCAGATTGCGTGAACTTCAATGAATCCGGCACCGTATTGTTGTTGGCAAATTGTGGATATGAAGAGGGGGGTTTCTGTGGAAGAGGAGAGGATGAAAAGGAAGAGAGTTGATGAATGGTTGTATGTTTACAGATTTGCGACTTCTGTTATAATTATCGTTACCGTGTTCACTTTATTATGGTGAATACAGTTTCGCCTAACAAAAACAAGTTTTTCCATATTCCATACAAACATTGATATTCGATGTATAGGGATATGTATGTAAATAAGTATATATGTATTCCTTTTCTTGCTTATTACTCTTTCAATCATATTACTCGTATATACACTGCAAGATATATATATATACATGCATAGGTGGGTAGGTAAGGCAAGGTTCTTGAAGATTCAGGGGAATTCGACGAGGCTGTGAGGGGAACCTTTTGATCAATCAGGATTGTTTGTTTATATTATTTACTCTTTACCCAATGAGATTTAGTCTCTCATCCTTCACTGCCTTAGCAACGGTACTACTGCACGTCAAATGTACCAGGGAAGCTAAAAGGATATTTTCTTGTGTTTCAGAGCAGCGAATGGGGAAAGAGAAGGGGAAGGGGAATGTACTGTGATGAAATTAATAAGATGAGTTATATATGGGGTTTCATGCTCGCTTTGATTGTATACTTCGTACTGAACGGTGTATAGTCGATGGTAGTTTGAGGTACTCGGAACAACAACCCCTCCTATACGATTGCATTATGGAGAATTCTTCAAAGTATATGCATAACAAGCAATACGCAGTACGCAGTACACTCATTGTCACTGCATGGGAGAATGATATGAAATAGCATCCATCTATCAACCCTTCAATCGGGTGACTGTTATCGTTCTCACCCTAATAGGTTCGGTATCAGCCCTAGATGCATAATGAACATGCATCAAGGTAAGCTCATGCGCAATTATTTTCTTTTCTTTGCTGTTCTTTAAGTTTGTATTCCGATTTCTGTCTGATGATGGATCCAGATAAGATGACCACGAGAATACGAGTACAAGAAGCTATATTATAAGCTAATGCCTACTTACGAGCCTATGTAAGTAGACAAAACGATTTATCTAGGGTGCGTCCAGATCGTTCAATTCTCATACCATACTCAATATGTTAGAGATAACATCTATTCAGGTAAGCTTAATAACGTTAATGCTATTTGTTAAACACAGTATTGAACTTAATTCATATCAACCAATCCAAATGGTTGTATCTATCGAATGTGATATTGAATCCGATGAGCTGTCTGTTAAGTTTAACATGTTAAACTAGTAAATGATTAAAGACTTCTTCCCGCCAAAAACTGCAATTCCCCATTATTTGGATCACCACCATCTTCCTCTGCCTCATCAGAAACAGCATATCAAGAGACATCACCAAGTTTTTGATTTGTACGTGTTTCCAGATCCTACTTGTTACCAATAATCACAGGAAGTGAATGGTCTCAAGACAATGTTAAAATCTAAGTCTTTTGAGCTTACATTCCAGTTCACAGCTCCCATTAATTTCTTAGGCACATTCATTGCATCCTATCCCAGAGTGATATTCTTAAGATCCGAGGTATTGGCTTTCGGAGTTTCGCTGTTACAAGCATCTGGGGCATTTGAAGTATTGTTCGCAGTCTTCCTATCCAGCAGTAATACAAACGTAAGTGGTGCATCCCTATCATTTCTGAACGATAGATCATCCATATCATCATTGTCATCCTTCCCAGGAAACTTGAGCTCAAGAGCAGTTGTCGGATGCAAGGTACCGAGACATGGTTGAACGTTTTTCTGACGAGGACCGGTCCCGTTGTTATTGTTCTGGTTGTTGAACAACAATCAGAAAAGAAGTGGACCGTCATCGCCATTGTCATGTACGAACGAGGCAGTAACCGAGATATCCTTATCATCCTCATTCCCAATGGCTTTTAACTCGAGGGCGAAATCCTTGGGATCTAAAGTATTAGGGATGGCATTTGTGATGGTGTAGTTGGCAGCGGAATTGTTATTGTTCTGGCCGAGTGTCAATGCGAAGAGAAGTAATTCATCTTCGCCGATGATAGAAGATTTACCACCTGTTAGTGTAGTTTGAGCTGCGGTTTTGGTGTTGTTATCGTTGTTTCCCATCAGCAGTTCTAGAAGTGGTTCATCTTCTCTGCATGAATTATTGATAGAGAAATCTGACGCCGAGACCATCGTGATTATTGGAAGAAGGCTGTGAAGAGAGAATCGAAACAGACAGGTGGATGTTCGTTACAACCTTTCAATGATGTGAAATACTGTGGCCTTACATACTTTGCTTCTGAATTCCATACCTCTCCCCATTTTCTTCTCTACACCGCAGTAGCACCACTATTAATCACATAGGATAAAAGACGTCAAGTCCACCCAAGTCTAATGCTCAAATGACTCATCAATCACAAAGATGGAAAACGGAGAGAACGTAAATCGAGAAGGTGGTGCATAAATCGTTAAAATATTGTTCCATCAACTTGAAAAATTTCGCTTGATTGCAGGTGTGGATACTCGCCTATTTGCTATCGAACCATTGTGTAGTGAGTGGCGATCAAGATGAAGGAAGGAATTGGAAACGTAAACTCCATTCATATAATACTCGCCCACTTGATCAGGCACAGACACGTTTTCAATTTTCATCTTTTATCCCTTTGACGGAATAAAGTAGTCTTCTTGTAAACGCCCAGGGCAGCATTCCCAAAGGGAATCAAAAATGATGCCTCACCACAAACACCCCATTCATCTACAGAGTAAAAAGTATGGTGATCATAGCTACATCATGAATGATGACATCAAAGTTTGCAGAAAGGAAATACTATCATTCAGACAACCTCATCCACTTAGACTTTAGTGCGTCCTTCTAAATTCTAATCTCTTCTCTCATCCTTTCATTTTCTTCTTCTATCCTTCTCTCTCCGCTTCATCTTCCTTACCAGCCCAGGTTCCATCATATCCACGTCATTTCCTTCATAATTTGGCGCAGATAATCGTGGATGGTCTTTCAACTATGAAATGACCAGTTATAGAGATCGAAAACTTATAGGTGCTAATTACCACGCAGTGATAGTGTTTTATCCGTCACCATTCTCGATCCCTGGCATCGAACGATTAAGGCAGCGATATCTTAGGACATCATCTGTCTCGCCCGTTGAAGCAGATGAAGCTCTAATAACACCGATATCTTATGCCTACCGCTCCAGTAAAATATTGAGAGACCCATAGAATTTGAACAAAATATCATCTGTCTCATATTGTCTTCACTTGTAACAATGTGGCATTCCAAACTGAGGCTATTGGGCATCAAGAAGAAAAATTGGTATATATTGATTAATACAATACTCGGTGAATTATCTGAGCCCAACTTCTCTCTGTTGTAGTGCAAGTCTGACAGGGTCTTCTTGAAAATCAGAAAATAAGAAAGTGAATTTAGTACAGCATCTCGAGAGCATAGAGATTAGATAGGTCCTATCGTTGTCTCAGGTTAGCCCATAAAATATCCGAGCTTAACAGTAGCCTTCCACTTTCCACCCTTCCACCCTTCCAGAAGCTCCCCCGGCTACCCCACCTCAAGCTTCATCTACCTAACAACCATCAGAACCTCAGCCTTGAGCAATAATATAAACTTGAAAGTTCTCTGGCACAATTCCGCAGTGCTAAGACAATCAAGGTAACTTTATTGATCATGGTATCTCAAAAGATAGCAGAAGCTCTGCAGCAGATTGCAAGCTCAGAGGAAAAGCAACAAGGCTACACTACCCTCCTTTCAAACGCTCAATTCACATCTACGCCAGCAGAGTTACCTGACGACTTAATCGCTATATTCGATGCCATATTTGCAGATGCTTTAGGCATAGTTGCTACTCGATCTGTGATCGTATCATTTGTCGATGCACTCAAAGCCATTGATGACAATGAAGCCAAGGTCACAGTCGGTCAACATGCCTTATCGACACTTAGTGAACAAGCATCCTCATTCGAAGAGCAAAATGCGCAAATACGTGAGTTAATGGCCACTGCGTACGAAGACGACGAAGACAACCTTGCAGCTGCCAAAATATTAGCTGGCATCGTTCTAGAATCATCGCAACGAAAAGTCACAAATGAAGAGAAAGTTCGTTGCTGGATTCGTATTACTCGCAACTATCTCGAGGTGGACGATACAACTCTCGCAGAGCAATACCTGAACAAAGCCAAGAATGTCATATATACAGTCGAGGACCGTGATCTGAACCTACACTTTCAACTCAGTCAAGCACGTATCCATGATGCCAGGAGGAACTTCTTAGCCGCTGCTCAAGGTTACCAGGATATCAGTTTCTTGCCTGTCATCGCCGAGGAAGAGCGTTTGCACACTCTCAGCATGGCCATCAAGTGTGCTGTTCTGGCACCCGCCGGTCCCCTTCGAAGCCGTGCTTTAGGCAGATTGTATAAAGATGAGCGAGCTGCTGGATTAGACGAATTTAGTATTTTAGAGAAGATGTTCCTAGATCGCTTATTGTCTCCCGAAGAAGTATCTAAGTTTGCAGAAGGTTTGGCTACACATCAACTCGCAAAGACCTCGGATGGTACCACTGTCTTGCAAAGGGCAGTTGTGGAGCACAATCTAAGGGCTGCCTCGAGATTATACAACAACATTCGCTTCGAGGCTCTTGGAGAGATATTGGATCTTGATGGAGACAAGGCTGAGGAAACTACCGCAAGCATGATTGAACAAGGTCGATTAGTCGGTAGGATTGATCAGGTAGAGAGGGTTATCTGGTTTGAGGGCGGAGAAGCTACTGGGGAGAAAGGTAGTGGTAGATCCGAAGGGATTGTTGGAAGGGAACTGAGAAGATGGGATGCTAATGTTCAAAATTTGGCCGAAGAAGTTGAGAAAGTGACTTCTGAGTTGCAACTAGTTTATCCGGTGAGTAAAATTGGACATCATCCGTTGACACCGCTAATATTAGTTTAGGATTTCGTCGCTGCAAATCTGGTGGTATGAGAATAGGGATGATGCTAAATGAATTACACGATACAAGCCTGGCGTTAGGTGTGGTCACTGCATACCAATAGAGGAGTTCAAAGTGACGATGTTCACCATGACATTTATGATAATAATGAAAGATAGATCAATATGATCATTAAAAGCACGACGAATACCACATTGTCTACCCTTTTCAGTTATAACGGTGCATTTTATTTACATTTGAGCCTCTTGACTCAAGTCATTAGCCTCATTGATCATTAAGATATTGTATACCTATCGACCGCTCCTGGGTATACTAGCTATTCTGGAGCATCAGAGGTTTTTGCCCTTGTTCATTTATCGATTCTTTAACAGACATCAATCTGTGAAGTTCAACACCAATCAAAGCCCCCATCCGATCATAACCCTCTTCTGTGAAGTGTAAGCCATCGGTCCAGATTCGTCTACGTTCCTCTTCTGGCATTCTCCAATATGGTATAGCATCATGAAGATCCAGTACATGACTAGATAGCAATTCAGCATTCACCTCAGGGTCTCACAAAGTACACACTTACAAATTTTCAGCTTGATGAGCACGAATCATACCATTTAGGTAGTCTCTCCGCTGGTCGAGTTCTGGCCTACAGCTACCACATTCTGGGATAGTCAATGCCAAGACTTGAGTTCCTCGAGCAAGGGCGTAATCCCAGACTTTCATCAGATACTCAAAGACGATATCGACATCTTGATTTTGAGTCAGATCGTTGGTGCCTCCTAATATGACCATCCAGCTATAAGGTACTTCAATCTCATTATCTGAGCCCGGTTAGTCATGTTATATGGGTATATAGGTATTCACAGCATCAACCCCGCTAAGAGAACCACAGTCACAAACACAACCAGCATGTAGAACAGGAAATCACTTACACAAGATATCTAGTCTTGATAAGTAGTGTCCAGGAGGACTGACAACTTGATCTCCAGGTAATCCTTGAACATCTGTTTTTATCGAGATATAGGGTGACGAGTTTTGGAAAGCATTTTCCAATGCAATGGCGTATGGATGATTGGATGGCCACCCATGCGTCAATGAATTGCCAAAGCACAGAATGTGAACCGGATTCGCAATGAGCATGATGATGATAGGAGGGTCAGTCGAGTACCCCGCCTTGTTAGTATTTTGTGGAGTGTATCTGTTACCGGGGCAGTATCTCTGTTTACTCGCAGGATATAGACAGAGGTAATGATAAGTTTACAAACCCTTTGATGGAATGACTGTTGGAGTAACAGAAAATTATGAGACTTTCTCACAGATATATTGGAAACAACATACAGCTGCTAACTGTTTTTCATAAATTAGATAACGGTTTGAAGCGTGGTTCAAGTGCGTATAAAACAGAAGGAAGCTCTAGACTGTGCGGGATCTTCCGGTTGCCTACCCAGGTTACGGTTGCCCTGCCATGTAAACAATCAAATCTAATTTCACCCGCGAAAAAAGAACCCAGAAATACCCAACCTCATCTTAAAAACTTCACGCGCCATTTTTACGCGCATCTTCCCCCGATTCTGTCATTATTTTGCTTGAAAAGAGGATGTAATAAATTGGAGCCAGATTACATAATTTTTGATTCATATCGACCAAATATCGACATTCGATTCACTGCCTATTTTCCATCACATCGCCTCAATGGCGACAGCTTCACCAACCCCAATGGGGTCGAGTCAATTCGCAGCTATCCGAAGACCTGCCTCACGAAATGCATACAAACAGGCTCCTAACCGACCGTCTTCTACCCGTCCAGATGCAGAAGCAGCTCGGCATTATTCGCTCAACGACAGCTCCGACGACGAAATTCCAATGCCGATGAAATTGAGTGCCCTAACAAAAGCTTTACTAGATGATGAGGCCTCAGTTGTGGAAACCCCAATCGCTGCTCGTACGACACCAGAGCACCCTCAAACATCACACACAAGAGTGGAGAGTGCGGGTATATTGGGGTCATCTACCAGGGGAAAGCAATCGCCGCTTGGGAGCCGTGAGAATAGCCCTACCTATCCACGACGAGTTGTGCGAGTGAGTGGAACGCCTGGCTCTACATCGTTACGGAGGGGTCCTTCATTATCCAGTGCGGTTCAGAAGCATAACGAACAGCAAGCAGCACCAAAAACGGAAGGAGGCGCATTAGATCTTAGCACGCCAGCACCAGTATCTAGAACTGTACGAGTATCTATCGGTAGAACTTCAATTGGCTCTTCCGGAAGACCTTCTGGTAGATCAGAATCCCCACAACAGGAAAATGAGTATGAGAATGAAGGGCAATATGAATATCCTTCAACAGTTACAAGGTCACATCTAGCTGTGAGCCAGGGAAGTGTATCGAGATACAATCCCTCTACCGTAGGCCGTTCGAGGTATGGCGAAGAAGTAGGATTGCAAAGTTCGATGAGAGTCAAGAGGGGTGCAGTTCCCAAAGTTTTTGGAACATTCATGAGAGGCCCGGCTCGAAGAGGACGACCACGGATATCTCAGTCAGATGAAGAACAGAGCCCAATGGAGGAGAATGCAAACAGCAATGAAGTTGGATCTAATCAAGAACCTCAAAGCCAGCAATCGCAATATGGGGAACGAGAAAGCCAGAACAAAAGTCCAACGCCAGAGTTAGAAGTAGCTAGGCGGGCTCCAATCTCCTCGTACAGAGATTACGCCTCTTCAGGCAGTCCTAGCTCGAAGAACGGTTTGAATTCAGCCCTGCATTCTAGGTCACCACCACCCCCCACTTTATCTGGTTCTCGCGGATCTGATCCTCGTTCCGTTCCCTCTGCGTCGAAGCAACAACCCGTGTTCAAGATACCAGCTCCACGTCCAGGTATTCCTGCAACTTATGATCAAGAAAATGATGCGCCTCCAACATTCAGGCGGAACAAACAGCCTTCGACAAATACGAATAGTGCGGAAAAGCAAAGTCGCCCAGAAAGCTTCGATATACGTGCTAATGGGTCTCCGGAAAGACGTCCTCTGGCTGTCCGGAGTCAGAATACTCCTCGACGACCTGCACCACCACCACCAAAGATGTCCGTATTAGAGGCAGCGACCAGTACTGCTGGCGCCGCTACGACATCTCACGCCAATAATCGAAGAAATAGGCTGAAGGTCAATGGCAAAATATTCACACGTTTGGATGTTATTGGACGTGGGGGTAGTTCAAAAGTGTACCGAGTGATGGCAGAAAACTCGAAAATATTTGCATTGAAGCGTGTTTCCTTAGAAGATGCAGATGAATCGGCTATACGTGGTTTCAAGGGCGAAATCGACTTATTAAAGAAGCTAGGCTCAGTAGAAAGAGTAATTCACTTATATGACTACGAATTGAATGATGAGAGAGGGGTCCTTAGTGTGGTAGGTTTTGTTCTTCGCATTTATTATATAGAGCAAGTCAACTAACGCTCACCTAGCTTATGGAGATGGGAGAATTGGATATGAACACAATCTTAAATCTACGCATGAAATCTGAGCAAGCCAAGTTGGACATCAATTTTGTTCGCTACTACTGGAAAGAAATGCTTGAGTGTCTCCAAGCTGTTCACGCTTACGATATTGTTCATTCTGATTTGAAACCTCACAACTTTGTCCTTGTTCAGGGCCGTCTCAAGCTGATAGATTTCGGTATCGCCAACGCGATCCAAACAGAAGAGACCGTAAACGTCCACCGTGAAACACAAATCGGTACTCCGAATTATATGTCTCCTGAATCCCTCATGGACTCAAATGCTTCTGATGGGAGGAATCGCAATGAACCAAAACTCATGAAACTAGGGAATCCATCCGATATCTGGAGTCTGGGCTGTATACTTTATCAAATGACCTATGGTCGTGCTCCATTTGGTCATATTCAAAACCAACTGCAGCGTTGCCAAGCGATCATAAACTTCAGCTATGAGATCGAATATCCGGCATACGGTGTGGGTGGTGTTTTGGTTCCAAGCTCTCTAATTCGAACACTCAAAAACTGCTTGAATCGAGACCAGCACAAACGACCATCGGCAGAAGAACTATTAGGAGACAACGATACATTTTTGAATCCGCTAGAAATCGATATGGATAAACATTTTCCCATGACCGAAGAATTGCTAGGCAGAATTTTGCAAAATGTTATACAAAAATGCGAAGCACTAGGAAGAGTGCCTGGTGAAGGAGAACTCTTGACTTCCTGGCCTAAAGGCTATTTCGCAAGTTTACGGAAGGCCGAGAGGGGTGGGACATGATTTTCATTGAACACATTGGAAATACGAATTGGAACGGATCATGATGATTAACGCAAGCAACTGGAGTTTGTGAGCTGGATAGAAGGTGTTCGGCGTTTACTATTATTGTCATTACCTTGCTCGAAGATTCTGAGACATGTGGCATCATAGATAAAGAGATTAGGTGGTAATTAATGTGTTTAAAGTATTGTATGATTCGATGGATAGGAAAAGAATGGCGTTTTGGGTATCTTTTTTCTCTTTCCCTTGGTTGTGGTTTGGGAGTTTGTAGGATATACCAAATTCAGTTTTTAGTTTCTATTATCAGTTTAAGAGGAGGAGGAGGGAAGGAGAGATGAATGAGAGTTTTAAATTTCAAATTCTGCGTCTTGTGCAAGAATTTTGTGATGTCAAGTTGGAGTTGTGTATAGGCACTGGTGATGTCCTTTTGGCTCTCTTGTTCCGTGATTCGGTGTTGGTTGAATTTGTTGATGTTTTTGGAGTCACCCAGCAGCCACTACATTCAGCTGATCTAACAGATTTGATTGATATTCTTCGTGAAAAGGTTGTGCAAAGATACTGATAAAATGATTCTAATTATTTGGATCACTTTAGTATTCGAGTTAAAACCTAGTCTAGTCTTCTTTTTTCCCCCTTCATCAACATCCATTTGTTTTACGGCTTCATATATTACTTCATGCACATACACGGCTTCTCTCTGATCCAAGTCCACTAGTGGGTGTATGGACTGACGGGACACTTTTCAATTTTCGATATTGTTAATAGTTTACTTTTTCAATTGTTTGATATCAGATTCTTTCCTTTCATTATTCAAACTTTAATGAATCATTATAATGGCTTATAAAATATATAAATTAAGATCATATAAGATATTTCCAAGTCAACTTTTGTAGTATTCTGTTGATCCGTATATCTATTGGTGATTTCCCACCCTTCTTGCTAACTTATGAAATGACTTGGCCATCCTATAATAAGAGCCCAACTTCAATTGGTGATCAAAGTAATGGGCTGGGTGTTTGATAAAGATATTGCAAAGGATGTTGAGATGTTGGATATTGGGAGAAAGGGGTTCACAGTCAGATAATACGTTGGATGCTTTAGGGGCTTTGCCTCTCCCCTTTTGGAGACTCCGGGTACGAAGAAGAGTGGGGGGCAAAGAATAATGCAGGAAGCTGCTTGGGAGAATGGGGAGGGGAAAATATAGCTAGGCATCTGGAAACGCGGCTGGTAAATTCACCGTTGCGGCGAAAATGCAGAAGATTGTATCGAAGATCGCTCAGACTGCGGAGTTGTTTACATTTGGCTGAATTGGCTCAATAGCTCGCTTCTCCCTTTGAATACTTAATCCGTCTTGATGGTGAATGTGCAGACAATGAAGATTTCATTCGGGGCTTATAAGCTATGTAATACAACTTCGTTCTCCTGGAAATCTTCAAGAGCGAGTAGATACGCAAACAATATCAATTTTTCAACGAGATAAAAGAGATTCTTAGACACTCTAATGGTCCTTTTATATATGCAAAAAGGAGAGAGATATTTGTAATTTGAAGGGCATTTAGTCCAACTCGGCTGATGGCGTTCAACATGAGTTCGAGTAAAAGGTGATTACATTGAGTGTGAGATATGAGGAATCGAATACAAATAAGGGACCTCGAGGGGACGAGGGGACGAGGGGACATAAGATTTCTAGGTTTTTTAGGTTAAACCCAGGGAAGGTGGGGAGGGGAGGTTAGACGAGCGCACGGCTCATTACGTCATCACCAAATTATTGTTTAGTTAATCTTTAAAGGTAAACTTCATTTGACATTCTCAAATCTTGAGAATCGCAAACAAAGCATATCCCCGCAAAGTTGCACCAAATTGTCATGCGATCGTCAATGATACCACGAAGTCTTATGCGCTCGTGTAGGACGGCTTCTACTCGACCTGCAATCGTTCGCCACACAGCCCTCGTTTGCCAAATCTGCCACCAGCAATCCACCCCTCTTTTCCAAGCTGCTCCCACAATTTCCTCCCGCAGAAACACATCTTCGTCCACTAACCCCTCGCCATCTGCTTCACCGGAACGAACAATTCCTCCTGTCGCCTCAACCCCACAAACCCACTATGATCTTTTCCCCCTCACTCTTCCTCGCGGCCCGCCACCCTCCGGCCCTTTCCACGTCGACGTTCGTGCGCTGCGCAACGAATTTCTCCGTCTACAGGCAAGCGCACATCCAGACTTACACTCAGCATCGAATAAAGCCCGCGCCGAAGCTACCAGCGCTTTAATCAACGAGGCATACAAAACATTACAATCGCCTTTATTACGAGCGCAATATCTGTTGAGTCTTCAGGGTGTAGATGTCCATGATGAGACTGGAAAGACTGGAGGAGAAGAGGGGGATAACGAATTATTGATGGAAGTTTTGGAAACAAGAGAGGAAATGGAGGAGGCGGAGGAAGAGGGGGATTTGGATGGATTAAAGGTTAGGAATGAAGAGCGAATTGCCAAGTGTGAGGATGTGGTAGGGAAGGCTTTGGAGACTGGGGATATGGAGACGGCAAGGATAGAGACGGTCAGGTTGAGATATTGGGTCAATGTGAGGGATAGTCTGCATGCGTGGGAGAAGGGCAAGCCGGTTGTTATGGTGCATTGAGGAAGTTTGACAGGCATTGGGAAGTGGGTAGAAGCCATGGATTCTTCACATTCGGTATCGATTTTGACTACGACTTTGAGATATGCCCAACATGGACATCAGGCGATGGTACTTGCGTTGGTTTGAATTAGTCATTCGACATACGGCAAATGGAGTTGGCTTTGGCTCAACTCAGAAACCATTTTCATGAAGCGGCTAAGGTGTGGCAAAAATACTGCCTCATCAACCCAAATCGATCAAATCAACACATCACATCTAGTCCGAAAGGATGCTCCTCCACTTCCTCTCAATGATTCCACTGCAAGGTTGCAGTGGCCCGAGAAGACAAAGAGCCACCTGCATGTTTATGCTAATGGTTTGAACGCATGTTATTAAAGAACGTTGTAAAAATTAGAGGCGAAAACTTAAGGTAGTAGCATTTTGGGGGAAATCATGCCCAAAGTTTAGATATACCCGGCTTGAGCAATCAACGAGACCTCTTTACAGCTCCCTGTTGTATAAAAAAAAATTCACAACTCCGGCTCGTTCTCATCTACTTGTTCTTTTGCGTGTGAGCGGAAATAGCGCTCTGAACTTAACTGATCTGTGCAGCAACGCAATGGCCTGTAATTGATGTTCAACAGAAGATCGAGAAGGGGCTAATAACGATAGTTTGGCATCAGTCGCTCTCGTGAACTATTTTGAGACGTGGGTATCTCATTCCTAGACTGTTGTCCCATCTAGCCATGTAATTTTTCATATCGTCATCAGAACTTATGTCGTCTATAATCTTTAATTCATCTGATGTTGCCAATGGAACTGACTCGTCTAATGTGTCGTCCGGCAGCGATTTTCATGTTGAATTTGAGGTGGAGGTTCGATAGCTTGATTTATAACATTGAGCGATTGATCAAGTACCCACCATTCTTTTTTGTCCCAGCAATAGCGCCAGCTCACATTAAACTGGTCTTGATGCGCATCCGAGTTTCTATTACCATTAATTACATTTGTGTTTTCCCTCTCTTTTTCTTGTATCACTATCGTCCCTATCTATAGATTGCAGTCTCTGTAGCCTTTCGCACCTTTCCAAACTCTGTTTTGATTTCACACTCCTGTTTCTATCCTCTATTACTTGGTCATCACCTCCCCCCTTCCTCAAAACCCTCTTTCTAATTGCTCCAATCCCAAATATATCCACTAATTCCCCTCCCCCCATATTCTTCCTCTCAAATACAACCTCGAACTATGGCTAACTCTATGCGGAATTGGGAAATTCCGAATCAACCTACAATCCGTATTTTTTCCATACGTAACCCCCCATTTCTCTTCCGTCAACGGGTTTGAAACCTTCCCAGACATATTCAAAGGCCCACTAGTGGGTGTATAGACTGACGGGATACTACAAAAATCGACTTAGAAATATATTTTGAGATATCGGTTTTGATCTCTTAAAAATTATTATAACAATTCATTGAAGATCAAATAATAAAAAGATGGATCCTAATATCAAACAATTGAAGAATGAAATAATCAAAATTATCGAAAGTTAAGGAGTGTCTCATCAGTCCGTACACCCACTGGCGGCCACTTCGATCACTAACGCAGACAACATGTTTAGGGAGGAGAGGAGCCATTGTTGCGGATTTTTCATGGAATGTGGTATTTTGATTCTTTGGTAAGAAGAATAACCATATTGGAAAGAAGCTCGTAACGCATATGATTGGGGCTTTGGCACATCGGTAGTTCTAGTCCCTTGTCTTGCGAATACTTCTATTGACTAATATTAGTGATTATAAGCCAAAATTTCTTTTGAACTTCAACTCGGAGACTTTAGATCTCCCTCATCACAAGAACATAACATCCGACTTGCGAATTCATTGGTGCAGACAGACATTGCTTTGCCCCGTCATCGACGTCGTCCAGAAAATGCTAATCTGTGAAAAGCCTAGCTAGACGTTGCGAGAACGAAGCCTTAGCAAAACCTTTCGCTAGCTACGCGTCAAAAGACGATCCCTAGTTTGAATCGTCGAGTTTGGGATGTGACAACCCAATAATTTGCATACCAGTAACTGGCGCTTTGTTTGTTGCACGTCTATGACCCCCTGTTTGGGGCCTGTTCCCTACAAGCACTCTGGATAGTTTGATAGCTTGGGGGCCTAGTTCACTCGCTAGAGTAGTAGTCTACGGCTAGGATGGAGAATGATGCCAAATGCGGGGTGTAACGGGGAAAGTTTTTTATATCAGGCGATTTGTGGTTTGGGTTTTGGAAAGAGAAACGTCGCTGGCCTATGTTCGTTGGATATTCTCAGATATGACTTCTATTTCCATTTTATATCAGGAGAGGATTAACTCAAGGAGACGCACTTATGGGCGCCGTCGGCTTTTGGGAAAGGAACGTGTCTAGTTGCTGAACTTAAAGGTGGGAAACATCGCCAGTTCTTCATAGTAATACTCTCATTACATCTTTATTCTTTTTCGATGAAGTGATGAAGTGATGAAGTGTTGAAGTGTTGAAGTGTTGAAGTGTTGAAGAAACTTGTGTTCACATATCTCTTTCTTGAAAATCTAACATTGTTAAAAGAGGGGTTCGCCAAATTATCACCCCTTTTACATCAACACGTTATAGCAGAAAGTAACAAGTCACGCCATTTTCCTGGAAGTCATTCAAAGGATGATACCACACCTACAATTGATATAGGAAGAGAAACTTAGCACCATTTCAATAAGTCTTTCATCTGAGATACCCAAGATACAAAATAGAAAGCATAAAGATCAACATGATCCATCGTTGCAATATTCACCCTCCTATACTATAAACTCCCACCCAAATTCACTCACTATACCATTTCTACATCCTCTAATTGCCATCTAACTTTCCATCTCCGTTTAAACGCAACCATACCTCTCATATCAATCAATCCCCATAGACCACCCCCTCAAATGGAAAACTAGACCCTAGGCAAGAACACCGCCATACTCAAAAAACGAGAAATAAAAAAGTCCGGCCGTCTCTGAACTGCAAAGGTGTCTCGATATCCAGGACCGTTATTGAGCCTCATGAAAGCATCTCGAGTGAGTTTTAAGCCACTACCGCTGCATCAAAGTACACACCGAGCTGGATTTTTTGGCTGTAAGTCAATTTATATGGAGAGAGATGGCGGGAGGAAGGGGAGGCGGTACATATATTTGTAGGTAAGTCTCATAGTGACAATACTAAGTTGATATTGCTACCTCGCGGTTCTCACATGGTGAATCTGGCTGCGCTTTTGATAGTTCAAGATGTGCCTATACGAAAATTCATCACAGAAAGAGGATATATATAGACAGCCGCTTCATAAACGAAACGCGGATTCCTCTCGACGAGTGAGTCAAATTCTGATTTCAAACATTCACATCTCCCATCAAATTCAAACTCAAACTCGCCACTTTTCGCGGACGTATCTTACAATATGCCCCATACACACCATGCTATGCTATATCTCAACATACATGCACTTCCTTCCCCAACAAACCTCTATAATTCTCACGGACCTTTTCATCCATAGTCTACAAATTCTCTCCCCTATCCCTCAGCCACCTGATATCCTATGAAACCTCCCTAAATCTCCAAGCCTACGTTACATGGTGTGAATCCACAACTCACTTAAAACCTGAATTTTCTGTGCATGCCATCTGCACCTCTATATCTCTATATCCCTAGACATGCCAAGCTTCTCCATAGTATCCCAACACGAACACAACGGCAATTGCATGAACCATCAACTTACCCACTTCAACCATATAAAAACATACTTCTAGAAATTTCCATCACTTCCGCACATAACACGCATCACATATATGGAACAAACTCGATCGACATCTTCACAGACAAAATGATGGTGAGCATCAACAAAAGTAGGTAATATTCGCTGTGTTTCTATAAAATATACACACAGAAACTTTTCTATTCCCACCAATTCCTCACAATTCCAACAGACAATCATACAGTCCAGTGAAGAGAAGAAGAAGAAGAAGAATAAAAAGGCAAACATATGCCTAAATAAAATCTATAGAAGAGGAAGAAGACCCAGACGCCAATTCGCTAGCCACAAACGGTCAGATAGCAGTACTCACATTACAAATGCTCTCATTAAAGGTGTTAATTGCATCTCCTCATGAAGCAAAGACAATATAGTATATCCAGAGAAAAGGGTGGTTTTTGTCTTTTCGTTTTCGTAACCGTAATGGGACATTCCCGTTCAAACTCATTCATCCGCCAATTATCCTTCCATCCGAATTCGATCATAAATCTTATGAATTGCCATTCGCGGCATCCTTTGGCTTCGATTTTCCCATAATCTTTTGCCATGTCTTGATAACCAGATCCTCCTTGAACCTCTCCCACCATGTTCTGTTCAAGAAGTTACTCAATTCCCTGTAATTATACATCTCACCCCAACAATCACGTCCCCATTCACAACCTGCCATATTCACCAAGAAATCCCGATCATGTTCATCATAATGAATGCGCGTATCGTTTCCATTATCCGAGCATGCTCCAGGTGGGAAACTGTTGATCTTGCGCTGGGGAATAAATGCGGTATGAGGACGGATCCAAGGTTGGTTGATGTACAAGAATTCGAGCGCGTCTTGTTCTTTATGTTCCCATTCCATGTGTTTTTGTTCGTAGCCGACAGGGTCCCACCATACGTCGAGGAGGCGGTCAGTCCATGCGCTGCGTTTGACGAAGAAAGAACCGAGATTGAAACCAGAACAATCTTGTGGAACTATAAGGTTTATAGAGCTTGCTTGGCCGTCTCCGACTTTGCTACGCGATTCGGGATCTAGGTATGGAGATTCGAGAGGGTGTGTTATGTTCAGTGGGTTGTAATCATTGATATCGTGGTAGGTATTTTTGGCTAAGCTGTTGAAGATGTGGGATTGAAGGGAGTAGGAAGGTTCCATAATGAAGGTGTTGAGGTCGAGCCACCAAAACCTGCGCAGTGTTAGCTTGTAATCTTCATTTATTGCATATCAGAGTCCAAATTACCATTCAGCTTCAGGGTATTTCCTCAGGGAATTCCGGATAGTGTCAACCTTTTCCCAACTCTCTCTCCATTCGTGTGCGTATCTCTTCTTGGTGCTCATGTCCACGATCTCCAATTCATATCCCCATTTGTTTGCGTATTTGCGTTTGTTTTTCACGCTGTCTCTTTCGATTGCCCATTCCCTTGGTCCCTTCCACTCCATAACTCCACCTCCTTGATTTGCTGCCAGTATGATAACGAACTTTTTGCCCCCTCCAAGATGCGTTGCTCGGCGCCACCAGTAATGTAAAGCTATCTCGAGGTCAGAATTCTCCGCGGTTCCCCTGCACGATGAATTGACTTACGTGTAGAATAGAAAAGAATTATCATCATTACAAACCCCAAAACAATCATAAATCGCATCCTCATCTTGCGACTGACTCTCGCAAGAGCGTTTCTTATACGTGCCAGCTTTGAGGAACCTAACCATCGTCCGCGCCCCAATTTTTCTTTTTCTGCATAACTGCCATCGCCTCCCATGTGAAAATGCGGCAGACTGTTTGATATATTTCTGATGTGTCGATTGAAGAAGCCATTGTTTTTGGTTGAAAATGAAGGATAACCATTGACTTCCTCGCTCTTTGCTCTCGCAGACTCCCAAGTTACCGAACCTCCATTTCCGCCTGTCCTTTGCATTTTATTTGGGCTAGATCTTCCACTGACATTGGCATAAGGGCTTGAAAGGCCTGGACTAGCCCATCCTCCTCCAGGTCTTGGAGATGGACTTCGCGATAGTGACATTGAACCAATCGGTGTTCCAGGTATAGGTGATAACACCCGGGTGGAGGTATGGGAGGAAGTTCGTTCTTCAGGCTCAATTCCCGTCTTTATGTGTATTGACGACCGTTTTCGATGATGTTGGTGGGAGGATTTTAAAGAAGAAAGACCGGAGGACGCCAGCTTGACGAAATGACCCAAGAAAGTCAAAAAAATAAATAAACAATAAATTTAATGAGACACTATAACTAGCCCGTTCCTAAGACCTTACTCGAGCTTTCCAAAAAAAATCGACTCGCGACCACTTCTATTGATTGAATTCGTTGGCCGAATGCAAAGTGTCCTGAGGTTCTTGGCGTTCTGGCGTTCTCTCGTGTTTATGGTTATGTTTATGTTTAGTTATTAGATAAGGGAGGTGTACCTTGAGCGTTTTGTTGAATGGCGTTTTTGCAGTCCTACGTTGAAGAATTGAATACGATATACATGTGTGTCTGGACGAGTATAGTCTGAGCAGATGCGTAGTAAGACTTCAAGATGGGATGGCAAGAAGGAAAGGAGAGCAAAGATGAATTAAACCATATGCTGTACTATTTATCCAAGTAGATATATGTAAGTTAGCTGTTCCTCTGTTCCTGTTCCTACAGCTAATATAATAATCCTTTTTCTTTCTCTTTCTCCATTTATTAACGAAATTACGCAAAATCTGAAATTAACTTTGTCTTGTGTAATTACGCTTCATCTTCATTGATAGGGGTAATCTAGTATCAATCTAATCTAGTATCAATCTAGTATTGCATTGCGCCTTAGTATATCTTGACTGCGGCGACTAGATCCACCGGTGGCCCTGCTGCTGCTGGATACACTGGGGATCCGATAGCAATTTCTTATCATCTGCCTTGGTGCAGCGTGCAGCTATCCTCGTCTCGCTCGTCTCATCTATCGACTGTGTACTGGGTAGGCAGGCGAACCTTGTTCCTCTCCTTTAAAGGTTATCGCACCTTAAATTATGGAAACACGCTCTGCACTTCGGATACGCAAGCGGTGAATATCTGAACAGATAGATATCCTTGGTGTGTGATAGGAGTACTGTGGCTAAGCTTGTTATACTTGTTGCTGAGGACACGACGAAGTGATGATGAGATCTTTTACATCTTGAGCTGAGCCTTACCCCCGTTTTTAATGCTTCACTCATCTAAATCAACAGAACGACGACATATGCTAGGGCTGACATTGGCGAGGCAGGTCTTGGAAATGGATACAAAGTCAACACAACATCCGTTCTCAATTTCCAAAGCAGTCTGTGTATCTCGCAAGTTCAGTGGGTCTTGGAGCTGGACACATTGGCATCTCAACGGTGAAGAATCCAGAATCCATACGGTCGAGATGGTGAGCTTAATACGGCAACTGCGAACAATACGAGCATGTCTATAACACTGTCACTGTCACTGTCGCAGATGATAGGCCACCCAGAGCGTTACTAAGCTGGTCATTACATCCACCATCTGTTCTTATCTTCCACAGTACCCGATACGAAAGAGTAGCCCAAGAGTATTCGCAGTTGGATAGGCAAATCGGAGGTCGAGAAAATTACCACCAAATACTCAAATACGAAAATCAAGAAAGAGGGGACTGGGGCTTCTCAAAAATGATCTCCCACTGGCCACATGCCAAGGAGCAGGCTTGTTTCCACTAATATGCACATCATATGATCTCACGTGACATAATAATCAGCAAACCTCCATAACCTTGTGGGATGATTACACTTCATCAATTTTTACATCCAAGAATTCTAATTCATCTGAACTGACCATTTCCCTTCAGTCTCTACATCCAGCAGTGACAACAAACTCATGGTAGACCATTCGGAAACAACACTATCTCAATTTCAACTCCAAGCTCCTACGCAACGCAACGTCCCTCTTTCTTGCAAGCACCAGCACAGCCAATTGCATACGCAGAAGCCCATCCAGATGCAGCAATGGTGGGTGCACCCGAATGTTTCCCAAAATAACACATTCCGGTGTCCTTTTGGAAATCGACAGATTGACATGCCAATGTGAATTCGCAAATCTTCATACATTCTTCTAAAGAGCCTGCTTGTGTATCACCGATAGGGATCGTTCCATGGCGCTTGCAGCAGTCCATACGGAACCGCTGAAAAATGTTAGTCGCAGTTTTAAACTTCGTCTTCTCTCATTAGACACTCACTTGACCTGTTGGAGAATCCCATGTTTGTCCATCAGCATTTGGGCATTCTGTTGAGCAAAGGTATGTCAAGTCGTCTTGCTTTGCAGATGTTGGTGGGTCAATGACGACTGCGGATGCTTTCTTGCCTGTAAACAATCAGCTTCCACCGAATCAAGACAGGTAATAGGATTAAATACTCGTAGCATCTGCGGTTAAAGCTTCGACGCCAGCCTCAAACATTTTACACTCCCAGTTGGGCTTTCCATTAGCAAACGTTACACTATTGCAATCAGTCTCATCCTAACACTATTTTGGACTATGCTTCATACCTCTTGCATTCGGGAATATCTGCACAAGCAGTCATGCATTCGGCGAAGTCATGAAGTGGTCGGCTTCCAGGGATCTTGATCTCAGCTGTATTCTCGAGGCCGCACTTTACCTGGAAGTACGTGCCCTGTGGAGTCAAAAAGATCTTTCCATTATCTGAGGTTGTCAGTGAATAAGATGATTCATGTATATTTAAGTATGCGCTTACTGCTTGGACACTCGCCATCAACTGTGAAACTTGCGCTGGCGGTCACACTTTCTGCGAGGGCTACCTTGGGTGCGGGGCATTCAGGTGGTGTGCGGTACTCTGTGTCGGGACGCTGCTTACGCTCCTCGAGAGGAAACCAGGTGTGTGTTCCTGAAAGGGGAAATGTCTTTTCTTGTCAGTAAAATGAAGGCAAAGAATAATACTCTCTTTCTGGTGTAGTTCTACTCACCGGTATGTACTATCATCAAAGTTAGCGGGCTGCACTCATACTCAAAGGTTCAGTAGTATACGTACCTCCTGCTTTGTCGCACACATTTTGCTATTGATATTCCAATCGGCAGACTGGCAGTTTGGTAGGGTTGAGCAATAATCTGCACATTCCTTTTGTGTGGCTGTGGTCGTAGCATCAAGAGGCTTATCAGTTGTACCGTGATCGCATTTCAACTCGAAAGTTACTCCATTTGCGGTTGTATATCTTGCTCCGTTGTCTGCTGGACAGGCATAGACTTTGGGCCTTCCTGCTGCAGAATCCCCGGCTGCGGGAGTTGATGCTCCGCCAGGCCTGCCAGCAGCAGGAGCAGGGTCTGAAGCCGCTGGTTGAATTGGCAACTGATCAGGAGGAGGTGCGCTGCCAGGTCGGTCAGCCGCGGGTGCTGAAGCAGGAGCTGCTGCTCCTGGCCGTCCCTGAGCCTGATCTTGAGCATTCACAAATGGTTGGAATAAGAAAAAGAGGGCAAAGAGTACAACGAGCGTACTTCTAGTGAGGCCCGTCATGGTCAATGAAATATGACTCAAGAAAGATGGTGAGAGGATCAAGGCGAGGATATATCTCGCAAGCGTGTAGATCAGAACTTCAGCTTCAAAGTTGGACTTGATGGAAATTTAAAGAATAAGAGTATTTGTTGTATTCGAATCACAACAGAAATGGGATATGGGCCTTAGCTGTTCTAAGGTAAATACATTTCGTTCCTCAGATTAGCCCCATATATGTTCATGCATTATTGTACTCATCCGTGACGCCACTATACCCTCCAAACCAGGTACAAGTTTATCCTCCGATAAAATTTATCACTGTTCCAGCCGAGAGGATAATGTTTCCCCGCACTGCAATTCAAGACACCTTCAGCCGGCCATAAATTGCTATTGTCTCACAACAAGGTTGGTTCAGGTACGCCCCATTTCTTGAGCTGGAACTGTACAAGCAGTATCACCGAAATACATGAAAATCAATATTTGACTACATAATTAGAGTAAGGAGTAGCACAGCGTATGCCCACATACCTTTTCAGTTCTGAGTCAACATGTCACGATTTTTCTCGCTTTCACGGAATGTCTATCCGAACAATTTTAGGAGAAACATACATGCCTTTCATGTTGTAAAACATACTCGGTGCCCTTTTCTGTCTTCATACATCCACAACCGGGTTCTCTCGGAGCTTTTTTAAATGAAATATTAATCAATGTTCCACAAGCATCTCCATGTTACAGTTCATATTCTGGACTTTGAGGCTTGCGTTGAAAGACACTCACTTGATAGATTATTGACCAGGCAACCTTCTTTTCCATCGCTATTTTGTATAGCCTTCTATGACCAGTCTCTGGAGAGTTGACTTTGACATATTCTCTTCCTTTTCAAAATTACAAGCAATCTTGTTAACAGTTTAGTTTGGCATCACGGACTGAATATTCAATTTTAACATGTTGATTCACAATTTAGCGAAGCTGTTGCTTCCTCTTACTATCCTAACAGGTCAAGTTCTTGCTGTCGACCCAACTCCAGCTGATAAAGCAAAGTGGGATGCTGTATGCAAGCAAAGTAAGATCATCACTTCAAGCTTCTCAGATACTGATATACTAATTTATGACAGAGGCCGGATCTCAATTTTGTGAGTTGATAAAATAACCTCAATTTTTGCTCTCTGACAACCTTTTCAGCCATGCAGTTCGACGCGACTGGCAGTAAGTTCTCCCTAGATGAATCATCAGTCTTGTTCTTATTGAATGTACAGAACCGACTGGACAATGCGTTGCGCCTCCAGTTACAAGCTGTTATTGGGGACCATACACCGTAAGAGAGGTTCTTTCTATAAGGTCGTGATTTCACGTTCTAAACCTTCTAGGATCCGAAAACGAACAAGCCTGGATGCTGCGGTAAAGACAAGGTAGGCTTCTTTTAAATTGGGTTTTATACAACATGAATCTCACTGAAAATTTTATAGGGAACTTTCAGTGTTGACCCCGTGGTCAAGACAGAAGGAGCATGTTGCGTTGCTCCAGGTCTTTTTTCCTTCGATGCCACGACGAACAAAGGCGATTGTTGCGCTCCGGGTAAATTCTATCATGCCGATCCAAAGACCTTAACAGGCAGCTGCTGTGCAAATGACGATGATGTGTTTACCTGTGATTGTTCTTGCAAGCCGGTAAGTGCTCATTCTGGGAGATAAAAGTAGTGAAGTTTCTAGACTGAAATTGACGTCTTAGAACCCGACATCTTCTTGCCCCAAGGGCGACGGAAAAGAATTCACAGCTGGAGGCAAGAAATACAAGCTCTATTGTAAACTAAGTGAGTAAAGTTCTTCACCTCATCTTTGATCAATGTCTAACAAGCTTATTGTTAATCACGGATTAAACGACTTGGGGCAAGCACCCGCACCTTCATTGGGCGATTGCATGGCTCGCTGCTCTGGAACCAATACATGTGTCCGTGCAATCTGGAATCAAGCTACCGGTATCTGCTACTTACGAACTCATGGCAACAACGCCGTACCCGTAACAGTTGATCCCTTTGATAGTGCTCATCTCATCGAGGAGCCTGTTTGTCCCTGCCCATGCCCAGGTGCAACCCCATGCCCATCGTGTCCAACACCAGACCCCTTCCCAGATAAATGTCCGGCTGCTGAAGGCAAGAAAACTACGGTGGGCGGAGTTGAGTACAAGGTTTATTGTACGTTGGGTCATACAGCTGCAAATGCAAACTTGGGAGTTTCGAGTGCGAAGGATTTCAAGGAGTGTATGGAGCAGTGCTGTGAGTTATCAAATTATCTTTTGGGACTGTTAGATAAATACTGATTTCTGATATCTAGCTGCCAAAGCCTCACCTTTCTGTCAAGGTGTCAACTTCTATGACGATGGCAATCCCACCGACAATTGTGTTTGGGCTTCTATACACCAGAGTCCTCCAACAGGAGCAGCGCCTGCCGGAGGTGATTTCTTATGTGCTATCCCTGTCACAAAGAGGACTTAATGAAAAGCTACTATCTTGGCTTATTAGAGCTTTTCGGGAAGTGGGGAGGGCTAGGCTGATAGGGACAATTGGTGTTGTATTTTTGGAGACGAAAGATTAGGGTTACTTCAGGCTAGAATTTCAATGATAATCTGAAGTTGACACAACCATCTTACCGCTTTAATTGAAACTATTCCAGTAACCCAATTCTGACCGGGCCTTTTCGCCTACGTAGAGAGGTGAGGTGGAAATTAGATATCACGAGATCTCGCTTGCAGAGAAAACGCCTCACCCCAACGGGAAAACCGCCTCGTTCCCAACCTCACCTAAGAGAAATTCTGCACGTAGGGGTTTTCAGAGAAACGCCAATTTCATGCATATGTACACGGTCTCAAATCAATCACAACAGCCATCTCATAATCGCCCCGATCCTCGCGGGAAGAGGACGCTAATGCAATAATTATCCCTTACGTACTCCTCGCTTCTGAGTTTCGTGTGAGCACATACATACAGCATTTTCATTTATTTGACTTCAGCTACACATATATTCTATGTTTGAGCCACACATGTATCACCAGATATATGATATCTTTAGTGTCTCAACCTATTTCCGAGGAATGCGCCGGATCGGCACGAAGTGCCAAGGCTTTGTGCAACAGATAATGCATGCCATTTTTCATGCAGGTGGACTAGTACGCTACCCCATACTTGTACGTCTGTACTACCTTGTGAAAAACATTTACTACGCGGCCTTAGATGTTACGTATTTTAAACTACCGATTCCAACATTGCAGGCAGCCACAACAGCATATTCAGCTCCAACATATTTGCGCCAAAGCAATATCTAAGGGAGAGCAACACAGTGCAGCTATGCCAAAACAGAAACAGATACACTAGAAAGCCAGTAAAGCGCGGCTTGGAATAGCTCAGAGACAAATCTTACGGTCGGCGAGGTCCAAACTGTGAGATAGGAATGTTTCTGAGGTAAGAATTCGATATAGTCTCCCTACATACGTTGCGTGGTTGGGAGTCATGTCAATAATCAAACACGTCGTGCTACTCATTTCAGGTGAAGGCGGTGACACTTCATTACGGCTTGGTGTTCTGGTCCGGGCTCCTTCCTGCAAGATGCAGAAATCGGGGCATGTGCTACATACATATCACACCAAGCAAATCGTGTTGTCCTTATAGAGTGCTGAGAGGTAAACATACTTCTACATCCGCTTCCCCTTGGTGACTGATTAAACTTCCAAATTTACTTGGATTCTATCTTTTTTTGACTTCATCTACTACTTCACGATGAAAACATTCAAGCTCTCAATACTTGGTGTTTTCACCATTGCAAGCTTTGTAGCTGCTCAGTTGGAGACGCCTGAGGTATATTAGCCCTTTCGATCTTAGACTACATATAAATCTATGCACTTGTGCTACAGAAACAACATGATCTGACATTTATCCAATTCAGGATTTCTGCAAGAGAACCGCAGGACCAAATTACGTCCCTAAAAATGATGCAAATGGTGTTTTCCAGGGCGAATGCGAAACTGCAGCTATAAGTAGTACGTATCTCCGCATATTATCTAAACCTTCATATATCTAACACTTCAAATACTGTTTGTCTTGGAACAGAGTAAGATTTCATTTCTCTCCTGGCTGGAGAAAGCTACAAGACAGTCTTCTGTGGAAAAATATGAGAGGCTAACTTAGGCAATGAAGATATGCACACGCCCAGACTAGCGCTACAACTTGCTGTCTACCACCAGACACGGTCCAATCTGCTAGTGGAAAGCAAGGCTGTTGCCCACCAGGTCAGAATTTCAAATGGGATGGTAAGTTTCCTCGTCCCTTTTCAAGCTCTCTTCCATACCCACTCCTTTTGTCCCAGTCGCAAATTTAACATAGAATCACCAATTAAGGCACGTCCCCCTCTTGCGTCACCCCACCACCACCCCCTCCCGCGATCTCTTGTCCAGCTTCCAATCAGCAAGTCGTGAATCGCAACGGGCAAAACTTCAGAATTTACTGCCAGCGTTCAGTGATGGTATACACACATCCTTGGTTGACGACCACTTCCCATGGCATATACAGAGCTGTGCAGGGCCCTGAGCTGATGACGAATGATTTTGAAACGTGTCTACAATTTTGCGCAGCGAATGGGAAATCTAATGGGGCTAATTTCTGGCCTGCACAAGGATTGTGCTCTGTGGTTGATACGCCACCTGGAAATTTCTTTAAAGTGGGAAGTCGATATGATGTACCACCTCCTCCCTACAACGGGCCACAGATTATTTCCATGGTAGCGATACCCAAGCGTGCTTATTAGACTAAGCTTGCTGGAAACTTGGTACTGAAGAATTGGGTTCGGTAGTTAGGACAGTATGGACAGACTTTAGCTATTTCACGAACAATAATTCCATTTGTTGTCATTGTATTTGCGTGGGAGTAGAGGGAGGGTTGCAACTTGAAAGTGAGGCTTTAATATGCGAGATCAACTTGACAACATATTAGTCTTGCAATTCATCGCGGTGAATGCTTCGAGGTTAATGCCCTATCTTCTATATATCAATCAGGAACGATGAACCAGCTAAGTGCTCAAAATGATCCCGAGTCCTTGCTCTGAGATATTGCGATCTGTGAAAATAAGAGAAAGGAGCCCCGGTAGTACAACTCTGAGACTTACATAGTTAAGGTACCAAATATCCAGAAGGTAAATGACAGTACACTTTTCCTACCGTTCTTCGCAACCACACTTCTCCCCCCGTTGATGTTTTACATGTCATTACCTGAGAACTTCTGTTTCACAGAAAACGAATTGTAAAGTTCCGATATGAACTTGGTTCTCCTAAACGGCTGTCATCAGAGACATTATGTCATGAATATGAGACCCGTTGCTTTATGTACACGGCTTTGAAACCTTGGTAAAGGCATTTATTCCAAGAGATGGAGGACGAGGTCTTATAACTTGTATTGTACAGAAGAGTTACACTGATTCAGATATAGAAATGAGATGTCGATACACATATCAGGTAGGTATCATTCAGATAGAGAGGGCCATAGGTTTCATAATTAAAACCTCCTCACTCATGAAGGGGTGCATAAATTCAGTATGAACCGTCGTGAAGATGTGGTGGGGTGATATTATCCTGGTATTGTGGTTTTAGTAAATTCGGCACTTTGATAGCTAGCTTTATCATGTGATGATGATTGAGACTGATAAACACGCACCTCACCAATTGCTAAAAATAATCCAAGTAGATCACCACCTTTCCCCCATCTTTTCTCTCCTCTTTTTCTATTCTTCAACAACTCCAAAACGTCGAGCGAGGCCCATCCATTTCCTTGCGAGAATTCAAGATAATAACTTCCAATCATAGAAGACATCATTGCGTTGCGTAACAATGATCAGAGAATTATCTTCATGCAATATTCCATGGATAGGTCCTCATTTAACGCGCCAGCCAATCACCATATATCAAACTTTTCTTGTCGGCGCGTAAAGTTACAGCAAGAGATCACAATTTCCAATCGACTGGTCCATATCTGATCTTACCATTGTGACTTGTAACGACTTGTGGCGATTGTGAGCGAATAAGAAAAGTTTGCTATTTTCGGTATTTCAAGTCTGGAGTCTAGATTGTAGGTCGTGCTTCATGGCTAATTTGTAGGTCTACTTCATATGGGAAGTATCATCACATCACTCCCGTTTCATTGTTTTTTCATCCTTCTATCTCCTGCCTACTCATACATTCATTTCATACGTGTAGTTCTATTGTATGCTGTCACAGATTCGTTCGCTTCTTATTTTGCTTATTGTCTGTTCCGAGACGTTCACTTTCGTTTATCATTCTTTGTTATTGTTGTGTCCTCAAAAGCTATTGTCTAGATTCTCCTATTGTCCGAATCTTATTGTTGGCCTTGTGATTCTCAGAACATCTCTTATTTATGACCATGAGGAGGCTGGACCTTGGACATTTTCTTTTTCGCGTATAATTAATAGACGTTTCGACCTTCCTCAAGTCGGAGAGATTATTTGCAACTATACCACCTAGAGCAAGAACGACCATCGTTGGTTAAAAATCAAGGCATTTCCCATTTTCTACACCTTCAATCCATTTTCTCACCACAATTTTGACAATTTTTGCAACCATTTCGCCATGAATACCGAAAACAAGATCATATCTAAATCTCCTGTTGAGAGACCGCCAGCTCTATCTACGAACAATCCTTCCACAGTACTTACAGAAAATCCTTTTGAAACCATATTTGACGGGAAAAGCGAAGATGATGATTCTTGGAAAGACGAGGATGTATATCCTATCGTTTCATCGGAGGAGCTACAACAGTCGAGACCCTCAAGAAACATCACTACCAGCCGCAGTGGAAACATGGCGCGCACAATCAGCCGTAGGGAGAGAAAAAACTCCATATCGCGATCGATGCGAGAAAAATCAAAGGGAAGACAGCGCAAGATCCACACAAATCTCCGCCTCAAAGTCCAAACAACCTTTTCAACACACCATGGGCCTCAACCTCAAGTGGTCTCTTTACAGCAGTCTCGACCCAATGGAGTTTTTGTTGATTTGGCTACCCTCAGGAAACTGGAAAATGTTTCGGCTCATCCAAACGGAACTTTGTGGAAATCGTTGGAGAACAAGAAAAGCAAAGCCATCGAAAACCCTGCTGGGGAGGCTAGGACTGAGGCTCCGGAACCAGTACAGAAAGAAACACCGAATGCATATCCGCTGGCAGAGCGACGGGGGTCTTTGAGATCAGCAGCCCTGAAGTTGGAGGAGGACTTGTCTCCTAACGATCGTCCAATTGTTATCGGCATCTCAATCCCGTCTGCACGTTTAGCTCATCATGTAACCACCCCGCAAACATCAACTTCAATCGCTTCAACAATGATGGGAAGTTACGGGCATGAAACACCGATAGGGAGAGAATTGGTAACGCCATCTATCGTCATTACTCCTGCCCATGAGGTCTCTGCGTGGTCGCCGTACAGTACTGCATCAAATGTTTCACGAGCACGAACTTTATCAACATCCTTTTCGGTAACCAGCCCTAATGACCCATTCAAAGAGGGGGCGCCACCATTGCCTAAAATTCCAGCAGCTTTAGCCGAAGAGGAGAAGCGAAGAGTAGCTGTCCAGCAAAGTTATTTCTCTCCCGATTCGGATGCTACTACTGAATGGGATGACGAACCAGATTCAACCCGAGTTCTGTCGTCTTGTGTTATTTATGAAGAGGATGAGCATCCAATCATTGTGCGAAGTGCTCGTGCAGTCGATGTTGCAGATAAATTGAAAGTGGAAAATCATGAAAGTATTGACACCATTGCTGCACGGACTCGTTCTGGATGGTGGAATTACATCACTTCGCCATTTATTTCGCGGTCGAACACAATAGTATATCCAGAGAAGAAGATTTCGAGTATCCCGGAGGTGCCTATCTTAACCGTTGCAACAGCCAAAGTTCAGGAATCAAAGGTGGAGCGAAAGTCGTGGGAACAGCTTTTTTCTCCTCTTTCTATCAAAAGATCAAACTCTAATGCATCCGATGCTTGGTGGGATGTGACTCCCTTAGGTTTCAGGTCAGAAAAACAGGTTTCCCCTGGTTTAGTTTACAAAGAGACGAGACATCCGGTGAAGCCGTCGATAGCTACTTTGCCCTTTGTTCGTTCAGCTTCGGGCGATGTGGGAGATGCTTCATTGGCCAGCGCCATTGATATGACTACCACTGCAGATCCTAAGTATTATGCAAATTCTACGATGCCTCATGGCCATTCGGGTATTTCAAGTTCATTACAAAGAAGTTCTATTTCGGTCAACAAAGACAATTCGTTGTTATATTCAAACGATAGCACAAAAAAACTCAGAAGCAATAATCCCTTTGTCAAGTACCAAAATAGTAACATTGATCTTTACAACGATTCGGGAATGATTAAAGATGGGGACTCAAGTGATTCAGGGTTGAAATCGAGAACACTGATTGTGAATAACACTACTGAACCACCACCACCACCACCTTACACTGAATCACCAAAGAAAGTCAGGAAATATCGAGCTTTTTTTCCTTCCTCACACGAACTAGCTCCTGCACCAGCTCCTGCACCAGCACCAGCACCAGCGGCGGTTCAAGCTTCAGCAGTAGCTTCAACTTTACAATATCCTACTTCCCCCGGTCCCATATCCCCAGAAAGCGAGCAAAAGATGGCTCCTCAAGCCGGTATTCAGCTGTCAGAGGTTCCACGGAGTCCTGCGCGTGTTAGAACCAATCAGAGCACTGCATACCCTGGGCCTGCTAGGCAGACAACACCAACAATTTTGATTATGACTGAAGGATATCTCGAGCAAATGGCAGATAAAGCAGCGCTTAAAGCCGCCAAAAAATCAGAATCGAAACGCCAAAGAAACGAAAAGGAAGATAGCATGGCTAGCAAATTGGCTGGATTGTTCAAGAAATGCATAAATAAAAAGGGTAGGCAAGGCCCTGAAGGTCGAAAAAGACGAAGATGGTATTGCTGCGGGACCATTGCATTGATTGTGTTGATCATCATGATAGTCGTTCTTGCTACGACTTTAACCCGCAAACCAAAACATGTTGTTTTACCATCTCAATGGTTGAACCTCACTGGCTTCCCTCCCATTTACGCTGGGCTCTCGACGGTGGCAGCTCCAGTGAATATTGTGACGAATACTGGTTGCGTATTCCCTGCTACGCAATGGAGCTGTGCTTTACCAAAAGAGCAACAAGCTTCTGTCGCACCAAATCTACCAAATCAGCCCAATTTCTTTTTGGAGATTCAATGGGACAATAGTAGTGCAGCAAATGCAACCTTTGCAAATATTACAGGGAACAAGAACCTCTCTACACGCAGTCTTGTCGGTAATCCCGTTTCTGCTGGCAAATTCATCAGGGACTTGATATTGAGAGCACGTCAAACCGTTACTTTCAGCCCTTCTCCACCGCCACCATCATATGCCGAAGAAGCGTTTTTGGGAGATACCACAGATGGGATAATTTCGTCCAATAAAGCTGGAGAATCAACACCTTTCTATATATCCTTCTTATCCACCACAAACACTAATTTACCAATCAACAATCGTGTGAAGCGTGCAGACTCAAACCATACCGATCCAGATCTGTTCCCGAATATCACAACTGGTATCCCGGCCCCAAGTCTGAATCCCGATGGCACTGCCGCTCCAGCAAACCTTCTTCCATATCCCATTCAACAGCCTATTCGTTTATATGATCGAGGACTTCCTACTGAGCATTATGGATTCTATACTTACTTCAATCGTACTATCTTCCTCAAATCTCTCTCATTACTGAACGATACCAATACCTCTAACGGGGAAGTTCCTGATGATCAGAATGGCGGGGCTCTTGAAGGTGAAGCCAATTTCCGTTGCACATGGGGTGAGACTCGTTTCTTAGTACAGATGTGGACCAGGATGAATGGAACTGCCAGACTCAACAATGCCACTAGTTCGACGGGTGCCTCTACTGTCATTGCAGGTCAGGATTTCTCGCAGCCTGGATCATTCCCTTATCCGATCACTATTACCACCGATCGACATGGAGGAAATCCTGGGAGGAAGTTGTTGTACTGTTATAGTATGAATGATAGTGAAGGGATTATAGCGACCAGTGGAGTGGTCAATGGAGAGAATAGAGCATTTGGAGGCCAGATTATCAATCCGGCTCCGAGTGTTTTCTTGAATACTAGTGATTCATCGCTTGGAGGGTTTGATGGAGGAACAGGCGGCTGTTCTTGTGCTTGGAGTAACTTTCAGGAGGTCATCAGTGCGTCAGGAACGTGAAGAAGAAGAAGAAGATGATGATGCATTTTTATGATATTATGGATACAGGTATAGGGAAAACAGAGGAAAGGAAAGGAAAGAAGACACAATTTAGTAGCATGGGTTATGAATATTGAATAACTACTACATTAGAAATGCAGAGTAGATGGTAGATCAGAATAAGTTAGGAATTACCTATGCAGGAACACTCCTACAATTAATGTATATTTCAATTGCCAAATATGAACAACGGTATTAGACAGTATCTATGCTAGTGAAACAATATGAAGGCAAAAATATATAGATAGTAAGCGATCCCTGTCGATTCGGGTCGGCGAGTATCGATCAAATTCCGTTGAAGCTCTCTTGTGATTGTAAACAACTGGATCTCATCTCAACCCTTCAGTACACAAACTACATTCGTTCCTTGATCTCGATCTACCTACAATACCTTCAGCTTATAGCGCCCTCTCACCATCTTTAAGTTTATTTCTTCTTTACATCTCAGCCTTTCATCATCTTTTATCGCACAGCAACCGATCTTGCCGCCTAGATTTATTTACTGATAACGACTTGCGATTGTCATCTGGAATTCGAGAATCTTCGAGGAATTGTATAAAGGTTCGAGCGAACTACAATTTGTGTTTCGAGGAGAGAAACAACATGCCATCCATAGCACAAGAAGAGTGGGATATTCCATCTATGGATTTCCACATGAGTCCAAATGGAGCTGTGAATCTACTGAAGAGACGGAGGGATGTTGCGAATTTCGCGGATGTGATGGATGAGGAGATGCAGATGAAGATTAATAGGTATGTGCTACTTGTTTGTGGATTGATTTTTGGGTCGTTCTTTGAATCTCAACAATATCAAGCGTATTAGAGACAGAGCAGTTGTAAGCAGTCAGCTAATCATTGAAATAGTCCTAGACATTCAAACCTCCATTCACACCCACATCCACACAATCTGTATCCACACGCCGTGCACCACGAATCCGAACGCAGACACCTAATTCCCCGCTCGAAAATGAGTCTGAACAAACGGGTTCGAGTTGAGTATTTACCGTCAGAGCCCGAATCTAGGATCGAACAGACGAAGGAGAAAGAGAAGAGTGGATCTGGAATGGATTTGCGAGCTTGTCATATATGTCGACGCAAACCGACTGTCATGAAGGAATTGGATGCGTTTGCGAATTGTGAGGGCTGTGGGAAGAGAGCTTGTTGGGTGTGTATCAGGGAGTGTCTTGGGGGGTGGGGGAATACGGAGATGGGGGAAGAGGTTGGAGGAAAGGAGGGCTGGGGAGAGAAGGGAATGACGCATAGGGGAATGATCTGTAGCAGATGTTGTGTGGAGAGGGGAACTGAGGGAGATGTGCTGTGTTTAGGATGCTTGAGAATGGAGGGGAGCTAGCTGAACTTTTTGTTCGCATGGGAAAATATTTACTGGGATTTGGCACTGCCAGGAGGGAAATAGGGCGCATTATGGAAATTTTAAGCAAACTTGCGGGTAAAGCTCCGGGTTCGATTCATCAAGGAGTAAACTCGAGGGAGGATTCTCCGGTTCGATGGGAATGATTCGATGGGATGAGCGATGCGATCGTTACCCATTTTGATCTGGAGTCTTTAAGGTTGGCAATCTTGCAAGGATAGTGATTTGCATATAATAAGGGTTATCCGGGTTTCTTACTACATTTTACCATATACATATATATTATGAACATCGATATATTTTATTGGCTATTTGTTGTACTGTCTTTTACACGTGAATACTGCATGGGCTTAAATGCTTGGATGGGGTATCCATTGCGGAGTAGTAATTCTTGCAGCGACGATGGATATCGACTGCCATAAAATGATTCAGCATTTGAGAAATACTATAGAACTCTATGAAGCGCCATCTTATGAATGTTTGAAAATGACTCAAGGTGCAGTGAATGGGAAAATGGATCCTTTTATTCAAGAAAACCGTTCATAATCAAACACTATTTGTCATCTCGAATACCAAGCCCAGGCATAACTGGATATAGCGCATATTTTCATCTTCACAGCTCCCATAACGCTCTTCTGATTTTCATTTTCTCTCCATATACATACATGCATATCCCGGGTATCCAAATCAAAACGCCTTGTGCTATTTTCTCTTACAGCTTTAAGCAATCCACCGATGCGCCGTTCTTGTATGCAGGAAGCTAAGTCCTAACCAGTCTAACAAGTTGAATGTGTAAAAAGAATCTTGTACTTTTGTCTCCGAACGCCTTCATCCTTGATGAAATAGCCGTTCAGACACCTTCTCCGTTATTCCTTCCCCATAACTTCACCGTTCTATCATATCCTCCACTTACGATCCATTTGCCATCTGCACCCACGTCACAACTATGCACATTACCTGTGTGTCCGCTTAAACTCTGTACCAGCGCCCAGTCATCCGCCGAAAAGATTTTGACGTCCTTATCAAATCCACTGGAAACAAAGAATGTTCCCGTCTTTCTCGGTTTCACTGCTCCCTTTTCATCATTTTCGGGCAATGACTCTGCATCCATCCCTTTAAACCATCTCAAATCAGAAACTACACTACGATGTGCGCCCACTGCCCCGGTACTTGCGACTTTCCTCACATCCCAGCATTTGACCCAGCCATCGCCAGATCCAGATAGAACACGGTGGCCATCGGTAGACCAGTCGAGCGCGTAGATGGGCTTGATATGCCCATCTAAGATCATAACTGTACGTCCTGTTCGGAGATCCCAAATACGTCCAATACTATCCATTCCTGCACTTGCTAGAAGTGATCCATCGCCGTTGAAATTTAGACAGAAAACACCTCTTGAATGTCCTTCTTGAAGTAAAAGTTCCGTGGTAGTTTCAACATCCCATAGTCTCCATGTCGTGTCCTCAGATGCGGATGCGACATATTTCCCCGATGGATGGAATTCCACTCGGCAAACTCTCTGGTTGTGTCCCGCAAGTGTTGAAACAGGTGTATCTTGCTCCAGATTCCATAAATGAACTTTTCCCTCTGCTCCTCCCGATGCCAAGTTAACGCTTCCGGGGGAAACATTCGATCCTTCTATTGTGGCACCTGGTGCCCAAGAAATTCCACCCACTCTATCTGTATGGCCTCTCAGTGACTTTTTGATTTCTAGATCCGGTATTCCTAGGAGCTTGATTCCACCTCCCCAATTGCCAGCGGCGACCAATTCTCCATTTGGCGAAATTCTCACAATACTAACCGGTCTCTTGGCCGCCATTTGACTTCCCTGAAGTTCAAAATCCTTGAGCCTCTCCTTTACTCCTTGTCTAAACTTAATATGAGTCCTCAACGGAATATCCTTCTCGATCTTCTGAATCTCCATCCTCTTCTTCGCTCTCGGCAACGAAAACTTCGCAATCTCTATCCTCGCGTCTAGTAATTCTTTCGTCCCCCTAGTATAGAATTCCTCTTCAGCTTCCTCATCCTTACCCCCCTCTCCCATCTCTATTTCACCATCTTCATCCTCTCCATCTTCTTCCGCCTTCATCTCACTCTCAATCGTCAACAACTGTCGTAATCGGTCTCTCCTGTCACCTGGTCCTTCTCCGAATAATGTGATAGGCTCGCCCATCTCTCGAAGTCGTGCGCGCACGCGTCCATCGTCGGTTGGGACCGCTATAGCGGCTGCGCGACGTTTGCGATCGAATTGAGAAAGAATTGCGCTGGCACGTTCGGGAGCAATGCCAGCGGTTGCGGATGGCATATCATAGTCGCGATCGAGAGGGACATCTGCAAGATCTATACCTGTATCCTGCGTGAATAGAAATTGAGGTTAGCTGCTGCTTGTGAAGGTGCAATGGTTCATCTGTCTGGGGTTCATATGTGTGCATGATTATAGGTTGGAGGGGTATAACTTACTTCTTTGGCCTCCTCCACGTAAGCTTGTCTGGAAGGATGCATTATGATAACTTCCAAGGAATTCTACAAGCTGCAAGTGGTAAAGAATTTGTAATTCGAATGAATGTGGTTGGCGTCAGGTAAAGTAAAGATTGTTGTTTACTTCGTACACACAGGGAAAATAAATACTGGAGTGAAGCTTTACGGTCAAGGATTCAGTGATGTTTATTAGTGACGATCTTCGCTAAATTTCTGATGCTTGAAGGCCTAGAGCTTGGATCAAGGTCTGATTCTACCCTGTACATTGTAGATTTCTGGCCTGTACCTTTTTGGATGGAAAAGCTTGGCACCTCCATGAAGATGGAGAGAAAATCGTACATTTGAAATTGTTTACATATTCATCTGATTCTTGTTTCGCTTGGTCTGGTAAGTAATAGTATCGATCTAAATTCAGGTTTTCATAATCGCATATCACGGAGTATCATAAGAGAATCATTACTGGAAAAAACGGCATTGTGCTGATAGTGGTATACATATATATATTCTACCATGCATGTACGTAAAAAATGCATCGTCCAAATTCGATAGGTATCTTGAGTAAACCATTTATCAATCCCGTAGGTACTTTTGAGCCAAAACGCCCTTACGCCTCATACATGTGGTTGCCAAAACTGCCAAAGGTGCAAATGAAATTGTGGTATTTCCTTTCTAAACGCCAGAGAATCTATCGATGCAAGCTAAAGTACATGGTATATTCATGAAAACATAGTGTGAAGTGTAAAAGGGACAAGTATCAAAGTGTAAAATTGAAAGGAAAGAAAGTATTGAATTAGAAAAAGAGCATCTACGAGGTATCAGCTTCTCTATAACTCGGATGTCATAGGAGCGATCTCTTCCTTGGTAGCTTAGCTTGAGAAGACCTTGATCGAGTTGATGATCCAGTAAGCATTGTTAAATGCAGTTGGATTGGAAGAAACATAAGCATTGCTGGTGGCAGCTTTGGTGCTAGCTGCGCAACCACCACTTGACCAAACTTGCCCAGCCCAATCTCCGCAGAACGTGGTGTCGAGGATGATGTTGTGTGATTTGAAATGACTGTCGATATTGCAACCGCTGCCAGAGAATTTGGCAATCGGCTTTCCCCAAGCGGCGGGATCTGGCTTGCCAGACTGAATGTTTGCTGGGATAGCTGTACGGGAGAAGAAGTAGATGGCAATGTAGGACGATGTCCATTCCCAAGCATAAACCCCACCTCCCGCTGCGTTAAAGGCAGGACCATAGGTTGCTGTGTTTTTTACTGTCTGGCCACAACCTGTATTTCCGCCTCCTGCGTTGCAATCTGAACCAACGAGAGTTGTCCCAGCATCGGATCCGCTGTTGCTCATGACACACCCTTGCGATGTATGAAGAGTCATTTGATTTGTGGTTCCGGCTTTGACTCCTTCAATCACGTCGATTTCCCCATTCGCAGGCCACGAGGGCCCGAAGCTCCAAAGAGCAGGCCAAGTTCCGCATCCCTCTGGCATATGGGCAACGTCAGCAATGAATAGGCCATGTGTGTATGCTTTGTTTGAGCTGACACGAGTTGAAGCTCTTCCGGCAGCTCCTGAGAGTGAGGTAGTGTGATCTACTCCGAGATAGACAGAATTGACACCAGCGTTGTTGGTATACCCAGCAAGTGCAGTTTTGTTGGCAGATGAAGCACTCTGATATGCGACAAGGCCGTTGGTTGGGTCAGCGCCAGAGAAGAAGCTGAACTCCGAGAAGAAGTTTGTGTGGTCATATGAATCGGCAAGAGTGTATGCGGCATTCACGCTGCCGGCAGCGAGAATCAACGCAGCTCCGATACGACTGAAGACTTGAGCTGAAGGCATAATTGTGGCTGTAAAGATTGAATGCACTTCGTGCGGTTGTCCCCAAAAAAAAACTTGAAAGGTTAAATTTGTGGAATGGTGAATGAGAAGTATTGAAGTTGTTTGTAGGATATCTGAATGTGGTTTCTGGGAATGCTTTTGAATGAAACGGATATCACGAATTATAACGAAACCCCTGAGTTTTTATTGCAATTGTTCTTGCTTTATGTTATTGTGAAGCACAAAGACAATACCTTTTGTCGTTTATTGTGACTCGACAATGACTGCACAAAGAAGGGTTGCTGTTCAACAAAGTTTGTAGTGAATAGATGGAAATTATCAGATAAGCCACACAATTGTCAAAGGTGAGATAAAGAATGCAAGAACAAAGATGACAGAAATAGAACGAAAACACACCGCGTAAGGAGTGACGGTGACACTGAATGCTTGAAAATTGACAAAGCGTCGTGAAAGCTCTTCGACTGAAGAGAGAGGGTAAGAGATATTATAAGAAAAGCACGTATGTGAAGGATTCTCCTTCAATGTCTCTAGAGCTCTTTGTCCCAAACAGTTCAGCTCTTTCATGGCGTTTCCGTAGATAGTCGATGCCCTGTAGACTTCATAGCAGGGGGGTAAGCTTTGAGAAATAGGTGGTTAATGTACCAGGCCATCCTGGACACTTATAGGAGCAGAGAGGGGTAGACTGTAGAGGTGTGAGTGAAAAGGGCATGTATGTGCGAGCGAGAAACCGATGGAGGATTCAGTGGATGATGGAGAGTGGCATGGAACACACTAGATGGATCACTCTCATAGCGAGCAAGATTCCCTCTCCCCAGGCAAACCAGGATCCACTGGGATGATTTGATCTGAAGTGTGGAATTTAGCTCAAGATTCGAGAAACATTGTTGCGACAGGGGAATGAGGAGATGAATGGCGCAGCCAGTAAGGACTCTTTATTCATGTCAAAAATCGTATGCTTGACAGGAGTGTTTGAGGTTGTGATGGTTCCTGAAGGAGTGAACCAATTAAACTTTGTAAGCTGCCAAGATATTTCTTGGTTGGGATTAAGCGAATCTTTTAATCGTGCTCGGATTTCTTAAGGAAAATCAAATATATGCAAGGCTAAAGGTGGAATGATCACCAGTAAAAAGATGTTGCAAGAAAGTATCACTTCCTCTCTGATTGTTCCCATGCACATCTTATCGGCAACATGGTACTTTATCATAGAAAAGGGGGGTCGTCAAACATGTGAGCGATTTGCGAGATTTGATCTACATACATGACAAGGTATAAATTCGTATGTCTACTCAGAATCTATGATTCTGCTCCATCCCTCAATTCTTTCCCAGTCAAAAGGACATATCGGCTTGCTCTCATGTAGGGAATGAAGCCAGAAAAAACTACAGAAGAAGTTATACTTCCAGGACCCTTTTTCTTCATCTCGCTCTTCATGCTCCAATCAGAATCTAAAGGGTCCAGATATCCAAACATGCAAGGAAAACGTCACGTTCTTCTGAAACATCAAAGATCAAACATTTCGGATTTGACCTTAGCATTTCCATCTGGTCTTTTCCACGTAAGCCTATCCCTCAACGCCAACAGATTGGCATCTACAACACGAGTCGCATATGTGTTTGCTCATGTATTTTTTGCCTCCAGATGAGCCCCCACTATAGATGCATGAAACTTGATATCCTTCGATGAGACCCAGAAGATCTTGTCAACCACCACACAAACAAAACACCGTGCGTGCCTTATATCTATCAATCCATGTCACCCTATCAACCTAGTAGACAATTGCCTTATAGAACGTCCATGAGTTAATACTATCAACCACTCAACTCAACTACCTTCTCCTTTTTGCCAATAACGCGTAGCACTTCACATACATAAAACATCAAACATTCTCACCATCTGAGCTCGACAAATAGCACATTCACATCCTTCCCGTTCCTTCTCCCTGTGTGTATCACAGCCCATCAAATGATATGGGAAGCACTATTTCTACGTGGTTTCTTAAGAATATTAACACTGTAGACGTTTATTACCATAAAAGGCAGGTCAAAGTAGTCTCCTGCTATCAAATTGAGGCTTGGCTATATTGCGGCCCAATACTGTTGTACCGTATAGATAGATCAATCCCCAGACTTCCACTCCTCTGCAACTTTCCAGGCACCCTTCAATTTTCCTGGAATCGTCAAAGTCATCATAATTTCCCAGAAACATCAGCATTATCAATATCGTCACATCGCCACTACATATCATGAGGTCGGTGTAACCTGATGGTGTACTACAGGATTCACGCTATTCATAGCACGTCTTCGCCTCTTTTGAAGCTCGTCATAAGCACCCAAGTTAGAGATATCCGGGGTTCAGTAGAATTAATTGATCCTTCACAGTCATGCGTAATTTGCAGTGTTTGTCCATCGTAAAGTTCTCATTGCAGGAATATCAATAGAATTCTCCAAGTTTATTGAAGCTCATCCTCATCTCCGTGAATTCAAATAAAACTCATCCTTTTCGGCTGAGAGATTCAAAGGATGACTTTACCCATTTTGATTAGTACCCATTTATATCACAATCACGATCCGTACATGCATCTGTACGACATAGACTATGATTCGGCAGATTTCAGTCTGTTTCGGAATTTTCCAAATATCTAACTCCCGATCATTAACATTGCATACTCTCGGCACGGTACAGGGTAAAGCATCGCCGTCCAACAACCAGCAAACTTTGCGCCTCATCCGCAACTCACATCTCGGAAGCAATATACTCTTACAATATTAACTCGGCAATCGGTAAATATCAATACTTACTAATGTTTCTATATTACCTCGTTCATCCCATCTCACAACTATAATATTGACTTACAGCAGCTTTGATCGCTCGACTTCTATCATAGAAGTTCTATGCTCTCAGCCATATATCAGGATTCTCGTACCATCCGCCATAATTATCTAATCATCACTATTCAGATGAGCCAATTCCAACAAACATTCTTGGACACTATTTTCCCGTGCAATTCGTAATGCTAGATGTCCCCAGGCTTACTTTCCCCGTTCTAGAAAACAATATGATAAAACTATAGCTACAGCTCAGCAAACGAACTTTCACTGCTATCAAGTTTTAATAACCCCGAGAAGATCAGTGACACGATATCATCTAACTATATAGAAACAGAAAGCACTTGATATAGTCTATCATTAAAAATTCTCAGCTAGCAACACTGATTTCCACTCTCAGTCCTTTGCTCTTCTCGTTCTGTCTGATTCTATATTTTACTCTGAATCCATTTATTTTTTTCTGTGCTCCCATTGTCTTCCCATTCCCTTTTCTTCACTTCAACCCCTGCCGCATCTCCATCTACACTAATTCCATACACGCCGCGTAGGCTCCTGCAAATATAGAGAAGGTCCAGCCCAGTTAAAGATCTGGGAGCTTCGTGATTAATTGCTTGTTTGTAGGTTATAGGTAAGAGATGGGCTTGGTATGTAAATACCTACCCTTGATCAGAGTTTCTGCCACAACTAGTCCTGCGACCGCTAAGAAATACCTTATTATGAGGACAGTGGCTAGCGCTGTAAAAGCTTATTTTGGGTTGAGATTAATGGTGAGAACTAGGTAGGTCTGTGGAGATGTTAGTTACGATCGTTTTATGTATAGTCTTTTACACAAATGAGTAATAGAGTTCAACACACAACAAAAAATTATGGTCATCGTTGCTCCGATAAAGAATTGACATGTTAATGGGACCGAGACGTACTGTAGCCAAAAGATAATTAGCAACCGTTCTCTCGGGACATTGGTTGGCTTATAAAACATCTTGATGTCTCAACTATTCTCAGCAATTCAAGTATCAACTCATTCATTAGGGGAGAAGATGAGAAACTCATACCCAATGCCCATCCAAACTCCATCAATATCTAATAATCCCCATCACAGATTCCCCAATCATCGCGTATATGGTCTTGAGTTTTGTTTTCTAGATCGGACACTTGATCAACTCTCGTGCTGTAATATTGGGAGCGAAATCATAGATGCGGGATGCTATATCGTAAGCATGCGCCATGATCCTAACCATAGTATCAGAAGAAAGATCAGTGAAGTCCCATCCTGATTGATAGGGTAAATGGGGGGGGGGAATAATTGGAACGTGTATGGGAGATTGACACAGACCAAGGATAAAAAGTGCACTTGCAGAACCTAATGCGAAGGATATATATACCAAGCCTGACTGTATCTGACTAAATTCATACACTTTTACGAAAGAGTACGATATAGACCCTTGCCCCTTGCATATAGACAAAAGCCATGAAATGGATGCCGTTAATTGTGGCAACTGACATCGAATTTCTGTTACCCAAAGTTCATAGAATATGCGTCGGACTGGGTAGCCGAGAAGGAAACGAGGGATGAAAGTCAATAGAACTTTTTTTGGATTTCGAATTTGGGAGAAGGGATTGTTGGTATTTGAAGATTGTCTAGAGATTCGGGAAGGAAGAAATGAACTGGAACGAGAAAGAAGAAGGCAGGAACACTGAGAATATAGATCATGTATTGCCAGCCAAGCTTCTGGGACACGATGCCTCATCTTCCAATTTTGTCGGCGAGGCCCAAGGCGATTGCTGGACTGGGTCCAGATGCACACATATAGACCGACATGATGAAATATAACAACCCGATGTTGGCTTGCAAATGCTTGGCTAGTTGATACATAGAAGGGCAGAAAACAAAAGGGCTTAGAGGGAAAAGATTCCATGATTCCCATCAGAAAAAAATAACCCGTCTTTGTAGCTGATGGAATTTTCCACCAGCTGGTATGGCTGACTTGCATCCACCTGGGTCAAAGAATCTTATGATGCACCTGTAAAATCGAAATCGAATGAAAGTTCTTTCGAAGACCTAGATGCATCTCCGATTGTACTAAGAGATAGGAAAGATTGAGAGGGGCACGGTAGTAAGTGAGGCGTGGACTGATTTTGCATATTGAAGGACTGGCAAAGGTATAATTGCTGAAACAAAGTGTAGCAAGTACACAAGAAACCTTTATATCCATCTTTGAAATCTGCCTTTCTACAACACCCGCCAAAAATGTCTGTAAAACATCTCAAAGCACAGATCCAAAAGTTGCCCATCGGGTACTACAGGCTGCTGCACAGTTTTTGTTGGCCTGAGAGATATATACCCACACATCCAGATGACCCTAAGAAAATCATTCAAGATTCTAGACGGCAAACACTGAGTTGCAACAATGTTGCTCATCATGGGGTGGTAAATACGACGAGCTTCAAAAAGGAAACAACAATGCCAGCGAATAGGTTGGGTCGAGTGAAAAATAATCACTGCCAAATGAGAGATTATAATCAGGCATAGAAATCAAAAATCATGGAACTGCCGCCTATATGATCTTAGATCATGCTGGAGTACTCACTCCAGCCTCACATGATAGTTTAGGAACAGAATATCCCCATACCCCAGACTGACATACTGGAAGCAACCTTTCGGTGTTCGAAGACCTGTGAACATACAAGATTGACTAAACAACTTGAACAGACTCATTGTTTCAGGCGGACTCAATCCTTCCGACCAGTCGAACTGATTGCCACCTGGACTATTGAATGCCCCCCTCAGGAAGTCTTCGAAAGGTGAAAGAAATACACCAACAGTGGCATAATTAATGAGCCGAGAGGCTCAGCTGTGGCCAGCCCATGATAGAGGTTTCAATTATGAGCGAATGATTTTCTGATGATACGAATTCGAAAGCATTTCCCGGTACATAGTGGTTCAAGAAGCATGGGTGAGATGAGATTAGTAAGATTTTTGCACTAGGCTGTCCAAAGTAGCTCTTCAACCGAGTTTTTAGAGTTTTCTACTTCCCCTGTCTCTCAATCATTTGTTGAAAGGAGGCAGTGAATCAAATTTAACTTGTTCTTTCCAATTTCTAGTTTCCATTAAAGTAGTTAACTTAACAAATAAAAGGTAAGCCCAGTCAAAGGCCTCCATGACTGGAGGCGTTGGTTTCTTTCCCTATTGTTTTCGGTTCTTTACATTGCTGCGCAAACGTTTCCGGCGCGTCGCCATATCATTTTGTTGGTGACTATTGTAGACTGTTGTGCGTCTACCAGCTTTATTTCAATCATTCGATCGATAGGTATTATTTGATACATCAGTTGCAATTCTCTCAACTTGAGAGGATGAATGATCAGCATCATTCGGTATCTAGGGGATCATGGTAGCTCTCGTGAGAAGAACTCCCGGAGCTTTGCTTCGAAAATTAATACCTTGTGTTGTGATTGTATTAGTCTTGAATTTGTTCCTTTACAGCAGTTTAGACTTAACACAGTTTGGTTTTTCTCCTAAGATAACCAACTCACGCCACAATGTATGTGAGGCGCAAGGTTGGCGTCAATACCAACCTAAAAGACCCCGAAAGGTCTACGATCTATTCATGCTGAGCTCAGAGCTTGACTGGCTCGAGATTCGTCTTCACACCCTTGCAGACCATGTCGATTACTTTGTCGTAGTTGAATCTAATATGACCTTCACCGGGCATTCCAAACCTCTTCTATTTCTCGACAACGAGTCACGTTTTTCTCAATTTTCTCCGAAGATAATTTACCATCTCCTTGAGAACCGACCCTTAACTTCTCGACGAACATGGGACTATGAAGATCACCAACGTAACGCTATGTTTACACAAGTGATACCACGGCTCAACGGCACCGAAACTGCGAACATTGGAGATGTCCTCCTCGTTTCGGACATTGACGAGATCCCACGTCCCGAGACTCTTGACCTCCTACGAGCTTGTGATTTTGATAAGCGGCTCACACTTAGCAGTCGCTTCTACTACTATGGTTTTCAGTTTCTACATAAAGGTCCCGAGTGGCCTCATCCTCAAGCAACAATCTACGCCGGTCCCACAAAAACCATTCTCCCAGCCGACCTGAGAAATGGAGAAGGAGGCTTCAGGCTCTTCAACTATTTCCAAAAGAGAAATCTGGCGAACGCGTCTTGGCATTGTTCGAGTTGCTTTTCAACGATTGCGGAGATATTGAACAAGATGGCAAGCTTCTCGCATACAACTTTGAACCAAGAGGTATTCAGGAGTGAAGCCAGAATAGTGGATAGAGTCAGGAAGGGTTTGGATTTATGGGATAGGAAGGGTGAGGATTATGAAATACTGATGGAGAATAGTGATATCCCAGGATGGGTAGGTAACAACAGTGAAAGATTCGGATATCTATTGAGAAGGGAGGGTGAAAATGCTGGGTTTGTGGACTATGTGGCTGGTGGTGGTGATAGAATAACATACTGACTGTCTGGCGGAATATATAAAACTTGTGAACAAAAAGAGGGAATGCACTGCAGAAAAAAAGTTCAAACATCACAACATTTACATATTAGCAGTCCTCTTAGCCATCTCCCAAAATTATTGAACAGTTCAGGTTGGAAGCGATAGTAAGGCATTTGTATGTAGACCATCACTGTAAATCATTACACGCTGCGTAGCATTCTACAATCTAAATGACCGTTTAAGGATTTCGGCCGCCCGCCTGTGTCCATGCAAGAGGTATATATACAACACAATGTCAGTCTCTCCCCATCCTTCTAATTGTCCTCGTATTGTACCGCCACCATATCATACAAACAGTTGTTTCTGGAAACCCTGTTTCCATCTCTTGTCATCTTAATCTTGCGCTCATTTCCCCTCCTCTGCGACCACCACTACAACTACACAAATATCATCTGACTTACCACCGCTCCATTTCTCATCTGGATATCTCCTCTGGACCTCCCTTGCAAATGGACCATCCCTCCTCAAACTAAGACTTGCCGCCTTGGCTTCCCCGGCAATATCTACAGCTAAAGAACTTTGCAAACTATGACTTGCTGATGCATTGTCGCTCTCTTCTATTGTCTCTCTAAGCTTTTCTCCCACCCCGGTTCCTTTCCCCCCAGCCCCATTGACCCAAACTCCGTCATATTGCATTCTGTTGCTCACAATTCTCAGTACATCCCCTCCACTTAGATTATCCCAAACCCCATCGCTAGCAATAACAACCACATCTCCATGCTTCAACTCCTTACTCATGACTTCTGCATCCCTTGGCAAATCCATCAATTGTTGTCCCCCAAATTTCGCCGCCTGTCTTATCACCGCCTCTGGCACCAAGCTTAATTGATAGGGTGTATTAAAAGCATGCGTCTGAAATCCAGATGCCGAATGCACAGCTCCCGATCTCAATTGTATATATCCACTGTCTCCCAAATTTGCAACTTCCATATTTCCCCCCGAGTTAAAAAGTCCTACAACGGCCGTACTTCCTCCCGCACGCACTTTGCCTGAAGCACAAATTAAATCATAACCCTTTTGCAACAGCCTTCTCGCAGAAATAGGAACTTCGTCTATTGTATTGGACACCGATGCCGTATGCGCCATGTACTCGCATAGACCGTGTGAGAAATCACTAGGATCGACACCCGAATCAATCCACCCCCCTACCCCATCTGCGACTCCTAGAGCAATATCTGAGGTATTAGATATGGGCGCCACGAAAAATGCATCTTGGCCCGAGGCTGGCCGGCGGCTGGCGGGCTTGAGAGGTACGGGAATAGGATTATGGGAATTGAAGGGTGTGAGGTTCTTGGCAGGGTCGTAGCGATTCTCTTTGGCGCAGTACGATGCTGAGATACCGTATGTAAACTTGGGGGACGATTCGATGCGTCGAGTTGTCGAGAAGAGTCGTATAGGTATTTGGTTGTTACGCGACGGCCTGGGGTGGGAACGTTTGAGGGGAAAGGACGCCATTGATAACGAAGATTGGTATCGTCGCAGAGGTATAGCAAAGCTGGCCGAGATTCCAACCCCTCTACTGAAGCTCCAGAGCGGACTAGGAGTAATTGCTCTGATCGCAATCCTTTCTGTGAGTTTTACCATTTTTGAAATTCTTATTGATGTGAGTGGAGATGGATGCCAGGCAAAATTACGGAATGCGAAAGCCAGTGGCTTGCAATCTGGCAGATTAAAGAAAGGGTCAAGCCTCTACCAGCATACTTTTACGATTGAATGGTGAAAAAATAGAAGTCTTATGTGAGTGTTCAAATTGTACGGTTATAGACGGTTATGCAGAAATTGTTACAAATTTATAATGGGTTTTTGCGAAACTCAATGTTCGTTCGTCATCGAATGCCACATCGGATTATCCAGAACGATACCCTCCGAGATCATTTTCAATCGGCCAGTCCTCGGAACATAAATCATTCGTAAATTTTGCTTTGTTATTATGATAATTTACAACTCAATTCAGGATCTCTGCTCACAAATGGGTTCCTCCATTAACTAACCTAAATCCACCAAGGACAACTGTAACGCCATGTCATTATGCTCTCCCGTACGTCAACCTGACCATGTGAATGACACCGTCATTATGCGACCTACCCCTTTCAAACGCCGTAGAATACATACTGTAAGATCAGTCACAAAATTAGACGTCTTCAAACTTGACATCCTCATCATCATCTTCGTCATCGTCGCCAAGGTCTGTATCTTCACCGGGTGCAATGGCATCGCCAGCAGCAACCTCATAGTTGTCAGGTCTGTTCTCAGGCTTCAACGACCATTGTGTTGCGAAACGACCAGTCTTTGCCAAGAAAGCAATTTTCTCGAGTGTTTCACGAAGATATGCTTCTGGTTGCTGCAGTCTGGCACGAAGTGCTTTCATAGACCAATAATTATACTCACGGAAACATTCGAAGATCTTATCAAGAAGCTCATTTTCTGGCATACGAGCGGCCTTCGTAAGTTGTGGCTTGCCACTAGCAGCGGAACTCTTAGTTTTCTAGTTGAGTTAGCACAAACTTTGCAAGGTAGTGTAGGTATGAATCGTATATCTTACAATGAAGCTCCTGTAAGCATCGGAAGCCTTGATGGTACCAGGCTGAATGAAACCTTGGCCCACATCGAGATCCTCATTGAGAAATTTCGTACCAACTTTGGGTTTCATAGCTTCCAAAGTTCTGATGGCTAGAAGACGGTCTGATTCTTCATTTTGTACGGCAATACAACTCAATTCATGCACAACCCTGCCGGAAAGATTTGTTCTCTCTATCAGAAATTCTGTCAGTGAAGTCCGATTTGATGAGTATTATGTCAACATACTTGGGATTGCCTTCCGAAATTGAGGCTGGAATTTCTTATTGGGATCCCATGGCTGTTTGTTTGCCGGCTTCTCAATCTTTCCACGGGTTAGTCTTGCTGGCATATTTGCAGTCTCCAAAGCGAATTTTTGTCTTGATTTCGATTTGAATCCTGGAAGATCTTGCTCTGAGAAAATGAAAGTATTCTTGACATTCGAGTTGGTAATATCAAGATTGTATTCCTTGGGAACAGTCTGGTGCTGTGCAAGATTGGAATTTAGTAACATGGAATAGGAGTCCTAGAGCTCATATTAGCTGACTTTCTGAATGTAAACTATAGTCCTCATACCTTAACAGTACCATCAGGCATTCTCTCTCGACAATTGCGAATAGTACCAATCTGTATCTCCTCGTCCAGATCTTCGCTCATTCCATTCCATGCATCCCAGACGTACTTTGGAACACGACCTAACCATAACTTTTGGAAACTAGGGTCTTCATTGATCGCCATATCGCCAGCATCCTCATAGATATCATCATCCTCCATGAACCTGGGTGATGCGACCGCTGCCTCTGGATCGGGCTTGATGACTGCGTCTGCCATTTTGTATGTATGTAGTGATTATTAAAAACCAAAACGGGATGTCGTTCTTCTCTGGAACTTAAGATGCCTGTTCTACTAGTAGGTAAGTAGTTTTTGGTTGTCAGGAAGAATAAATACTAGATCAACAGTTCTTTGTTAGTTGCCTTTCAATCAATGATGATATTGAAAAGTCGCAGCCTTGTCGGATAATTGAACCAGACTGCCGATTGACGCTAGCAATGGCGTTTGTAGTTTGATGACAAATCCTGTACCTTGTACGGCAGCACCACTACTCTTCTATCTCCTTACTGATTACAATAATCCTTCTTTGAACAAACAAAGGTTCATTTGACCGACGATTTAATAAGCCTTGTGATATAATACTATCTCAAGGCCTCGATAATACACCAGAGAGTTATTCATATACTAACTGATAGGAACATTCAACCATGGCTTCAGAAGATCAAGCCATCTTAGAACAAATCAGTCGTCTAGCTGGTAGAGTACCCCATTATCAATGTCATTAAGACAAACATTCCTTGTTTCTTTTTTAGAGTTGAGCATAAGCTAATACAACGTTTAGGTCAAATCAATCAACATAAGAATAACCATTCAACCGATCCATATAATCAAACACATGTCCCTTCGCCTACGAATGGTTACCATCCGCAATCAAATAATCGAGGAGGTCATGGGGCTTATGCATACCATCCGTATGCAAACAGTAGCTGGAGAGGTAGTCGAGGTAGTCATAGGGGCGCATACTCTGCTAGAGGATATCGAGGCGGAAGAGGCGGTGCTGGTATCGTGCGGCATCGAACGCTTGTGTTAAACGGTGGTACCTCCGTCCCATCATCACAATCGGATTCATCAAACGTAACTGCATCTGCAGATGAGAACGAGCGATCATCCTCTGCTGGCTACATCACAAAAACCGATCGCCATCTTCAGTTGATTAACAAGTCATATTTTGAGAAAGATAGTCAGATTCGCGTTAAAGCCATTGAGGAAACCAGAAAACAGAAACTTAAACAAAGGGATGAACGGGAGAAGTTAAAGCTCAGCAGACATTTGCAGCGCCTAAGTGCGAGTTTAGGCTCTTCTATGATTCAACCTACTGAAACAACCAATTATGAGGTTACGGTCAACGGAATTCGATTCATTGTCACAAAGAACGGTAGCAAACTTGTGAAAGCCCCTGGTGAGAACTCATCGTCTGTAGCGAGCCACAAGGTGGTACCAATTTTTGTTCCATGCTCACTTACTTCAGGTGATCTTACTTCCGCAAACACTACCCCCAAAACTACTTTAATTGGAGGTGTCAAATTCTATAGAAGCAAGAATGGAAATATGTATCGTGAAGGGATAATCAAAGCCACTAGGTATGGCTCAATAGAATGCGATTCCACAATTGCATTTCTTGTGTGAAATCGCTAACTCGGTCGCAGGAAGCACGGAGTCGTTAAGATCAATGAGCCATGCAAATCATTCACCAATACGGGTACCTCTTTTCTTCCCACATTTCAATTGTTCCTTTATTTTGAGTTTTGGAGGAGGAGCGACTTGGGTTACAGCTAACCACATATTGTTTAGGTACTTGTAACAAAGGTCCTAAATGCCGATATATTCACGACCCTTCAAAAGTTGGAGTATGTAAAGCTTTCCTTCTCAAAGGTGAATGTCCTAATGGAGATTCATGCGACCTGTCTCACGACCTTACCCCCGAAAGAACACCGAATTGCTTGCATTTTGCCAAGGGCAATTGTTCAAACTCGGATTGTCGTTACACCCATGTTCGTGTTTCGCCGACAGCAATGGTTTGCCGATCTTTCGGAATCTATGGATATTGCGACAAGGGAACTACTTGCACAGAGCGACACGTTCACGAATGCCCGGATTTCAGCAACACAGGTACTTGCACTACGAAAGGATGCAAACTTCCCCACCGCATCAAGGCTAGTGTTATTCGTAGGAATGCAGCTACTGGTGAATCTTCTCCCGGTGATCAATCGAGTGATATTTCGAGCGATGAAGAAGATGAGGTAGATAGCGATGATGTTGATTCAGATGCCATTGATGAGGAGCTTTTTGGCGACGAAGATGGAGAAAAGGAACCTGGAATTCTTGCACAGCAAGATTACGTGCAATTTTCCTGATACTAACAAATGTAAGGCTCGATTCTGGAGCACCTTTCAATGACCCTCGTGGTCTCTTCATTACGAAGATCTTCAAAACATTTTCTATTTTTTCTTTTTGCTGTCGTCTCCAAACTGCTAGCAGCGTCGAAGCTACATTGTCTCTTGCTACTAGGGTTATTGGAGGCGAAAACATTTTTGGGATACCTGGACTCGAATCTCCTTGTGTTTCTAACTTCAAGATTCTCATGTCTCAGCTAATCGGACTGGGACCTCAAAATAATGTCAAAGGAAAAATAGGAAAGAAAAATACATACAAGATTACATGAATACCGTCTCCATCGTTGATCTCGATTTCCTGCTGATTCATCCTTGCCTGATCTGTTTCGCCATTAATCTGTTATCTTTTCTATCTGTCTAAAGCGATATTCGGGTTTAAGTTCTGATTTGAGAACCAATGATAGGATCTATTGATTCATTTGGCGAATCGTTCGATGGGTGATGCATCTACATCATTGGAGTGGTGAGAATTTCACAAGTCTTTGGGTTGTGCACTCATTATGATTTACTTGCTTCTTCGACGAGAAAATTCTTTGCCCAGCTGCAGTTCTGCAAAAGCGAAAGATATGAGCGGAGCAAAGTACTCAAGACTGTGCACAATAGTGTGCAAAGAACATTTCGCAGTGGAGAAGTCTCAGTTGGTATTGAGGATATTACCAATATCTGATTCTTGGGATGCATCCACGTGCAAGAAACATCTCTCTAATCGATTGACTGTACGTTCCAACTGGCCAGAGAAAGTCACGAAAATCATGCCAAGGAAGAGCATCTCCTCATTTACACATCTTTTACGAATCTGACATTGCCTGTGGCATACACGCCATGAAAAGACTTACGATTTACATGTATGCAAAGATCACCTGAAGTAATATGAAACGAAGAGAGTGCCCAGTAAGCACTGGTAGGGTAACTTTACCTCGCCAGCCATATACAGTTGGTGGTGTCTCAACTTATTATAGACTGGATTTCAGTTGGATTGTGTTTGAAATTATTTCTGACATCCAAAATACTCCGCCAATGTTCCTCTTTCCCATGCTTTAGTCATGTACAATCATAGGCGAAAGTCAGAACATTCTCCACTTCGACACAGCTGCAGTACATAAACAATGTAACAAATATATTAATACCCCGTCCCAATGCGAACCTCGCCTCGGCCGATCACGAGAATTACTGGCAGATACCAAGACCCATTCGCAAAATCTTGCATGTTGCATACCACATACATATCTAGTGGTGGCGGTGAAGCTCCTTTGTTTTTCCATTCCTGTTCGGATTTCCACTCTACTTTAATATTGCGACTTCCACTACGCTGTCTTCAGGCTGTCTTGAGGCTGTATTTGCACTCCGGAAATGATACAGTACGGGCTCTGTTGAATAAAAAGATAAGATGTTGAAGCGGCAATGGATAAAGTGAGTTTTTTTTTTCAAGCGCCACCGCTAATGCACTGTACTGTACGTCGCACATACTTCCGTAAAAAGCACGCAGTTCTGGGCTGGACCCCATTTTCATGCCACTGAAGATATCCGTGCGTGGGAGCGATGCGATTCTCTGTTGAAAGGCAAATTGCCACTATCTAGTGATCTCTGCGCCTATGGCATGTGCATGTCTTACTATTGCAGGAATTTTCAGCGTACCAATGCAGTGGTCTTTTTTCGGATATCTGAATTGAGGCTCCCCCCACGTTTCAAGGGTCCTCGCATACCATTTCTCGTTATGATTGTGTGGTTCCGCGTTATGCTTCACTCTATAGTACATGCTGGTCTCAAAATCAGTTAGACTTGATAACTATTCTTCCAATCTCTTTATCAAAATCCAACTACCAGACTGACACACAGAAAACTCTATTACAAGTTATTGTACGATACTCAACAAACTTCGTAACTCCATAACGTACAGCAGTTCGTCATTATGGGTAAGAGTCTTTGAAAATAGTCTGATAACGAGATAACTTACCTTGATCGGTGCTCGTGGAGTGGAGTGGAGCAGAGTTTCTCCCCGCTCCAATCGCCAAGCGCTTTTTCTGATTTCTTCACCGCTCTCCGAGTTGCGTAGATCGATTTGGAAAGAAGGAAATCGTCGAATAATGAAGAAAGAAGAAGCTGTAAGCATTGCAATTGGGGATCATAAGGTTTCATTATCAAAATTCAAGAGAGACGTATGGTGAACGAAAATTATCCTGTTTGGCACCAACTGAGGATCACCAAGCGAATTAGCGGTGCATACCCCTCACCCCAGCTCCGTTTGAGTTCGGTCAGAACACTCAACAGTGGTTTCATTCGTGATACGGATATGCTCATATCATCAAGAGGCAAATTTGAAGATCAAGATTGATGCTCATTTCCTGAAATAGTATGGGTGCCTAGAAATACAAGTCGCCGCTCCTAGATCCATCTATCTCGAAGTAGCACAGCCCACCAAACCGCCACCTATAGCATTGACATTTCTTTCGTTCCAGTACCCATACTCAAATGCCAGACCTCGAAGCCTTGAGATCCATCCACCAGTCCCTATAGATCGTCGCGCTTGCTCGGGCTTTGTCGCTCTAGTTCATCTCTCGTGATTTTTATTATTGAAAAATTCCTTCTTTCAATGCTAACTCGGTCTTCTCACAGCCCCTCATATTCCCATCTTCCTTTAATCCTCTATACACGGGGTTCGATGTTTATGTTCCACATACGATCCATACGATCCATAAACTTTGGACCGATTCAGACCCTGATGACCGTTGGAGCAGCTTTTGGTGATCCCAAACTCCTCGCACTCGTGAGGTTTCATTTCTGTTTGGTCAAGATGCCGTAATATGCACTCATCGGATATCACGGTTCTCGTTCCTTCGTGATCTTTCGAATATTAGCGTTGAAGATATGTCATGCGCCGATGAATACCATTCATTTACTTCTGGTCACAATCCAACCACCTGCCTCAACTGATTGAATCTTGTCACAGCCTGCTGACTGGTGGTCCCGTTCTAGTTGCCCAGAAGAATTTACGAATGTTTTCAGTCAATAGATCAGTGATCAAAGTAGGTGGATGATTCTCTAAGAAGTTAAACCCAAGATTGATTTAGACCCCATACAGTTTTGAATCTTTCTGGTTTCAATCAGAAGTATGTGTCGGCTGAGGACGGCTCATTTAGCGGTCAAGCATCAAAGTCCCAGGAATTCGTGAAAAGTTTTCTCACACCCAAGTAGACTTTCCCCGCGACAGTAAAGCATGAGGTAAAATTTAAGACATACTGTAAACCATAGTTCGCAGTTTGGCAAGCGGTCAACATCGGAACTTTCCCCCTCAAACCTAGTCCCGGTTAGACTCCCCCTAAGCTGAATGCCCCTCTCCTCTCCTCGCCTATATACATTCTAGTTACTCAAACCTTTCACGCCACCATCATCATCGTCACCATACTATCAAAGTAAACAAAACAAAAGTTGAAAAACAACCCCGCGGCGATAGACAGGCCACCAAGCGGTCAACACCGGGAACCCACACATCACGTTTCCGGTAGCTTGGTAACTCTGGTAGCTTAGAAAGTAGAAGACCCGATGTGGAGCTGCGACTTCCCATCAACACCACAGTAGCGAAACAGTAGCGAACGGCTACCTGCACCGAGATGTCTTCACCGCACCATCATTCATCATTTCATAGTTCGACAACCTATGCCGTATGGGTTTACTCCTCTTGCATCTAGGACTGTGCTCCGTACTCGGTACTGTAATGCTGGAAAATTATGTGCAAAATTTCTTAGCTTCATTTGAAATGGATATTAATTGAATGGATTTGGCTGGGGTGAGAGTGTATTCCACTTGGAAGATCGATCAATCATTTCAATTGGGATAGAAAAATTGTCATCCGTCCCCAACCAACACGACCCACAACACTTAAAGCCGACAAGTACGATATCGGTAGATACGATACGATAACTCGTGAAAATCTGAAAATCCTCTTATCAATTTAATCTAACCGGCGAATCTCGGGGATTTTCTTCAAGCTTTGAGCTTCTTCTCGAAATCCTCAGATCGGATGAACCCACTTTAGCATTTCGCAATTTGCTTGTCATTCATGCTCTATTATTTAGTGAAATTATCGAATTATACTTTATCCATCAAGGGTTCTGGCGATCTATACACAATAAACTTATATTGTAAGTACGTCATTGGTCTGTATAGGAGCTCTTGTTATAATATGGGACGTCTGTTATGGGGTTGGCAGATAGATCCACATGTATGTACAGTAGTAAATCTAATGATTGAAAATGCCAGGGAGAGGCGAGAAGCTAACATGCCTCGTGAGTAAGTTGAAACCGCATATTTTGATTCATGCTAGACAAATTTGCATTGTTCTAACGGTTCAATAGACCTGTATCTGGCTCCCCTCCATGTTCATATCAAGTGGAAAGATTTACGAGACCCTCGAGAAGACCCTTCTCAAAAGCATCTCGCGCCTATCCCTCGGAAATAAAACCTGACTCTCAGTAGATACTGACTCTCACTTGCATCATTTCTCAAAGTCCGAAACACAGACCGACAATCCTTTTCAGATCAGGCTTCACTTTTCTCAAGTTTCTCATGGGATAGTACTTTGGTACACTTCGTAATTAGTGGCTTCGCTCTTCTTTTCTCTTCCTTCAAAGTTGGGTCTTTGGATGTTCGCTTCCCGAATTCTAGGCGGAACATCCGGATCTCGACATCAGATCCTAAAATAGATGAGCGGTGAAGAATGTGAAGACAAAAAACGAAGTATGAAAATTATATGAAAATTCTGCCTCAACCTTGAAATGTTTGAAACTTTTGGAAAGGCTTGGAAGCTGGTGATTGGTAAATATTAGATAATTGATAAATATAAGACTGAAAAGCTGTGTAGTAATAAGAGGCTGTAGCTTGGGAGGAGTAGGCCGCGGCTGCGCGGGTAGCCCCATTTGACAGGTTTGAATGTCTGGAGAAGCCAAGATGAAAGATACACTTTAGGTGGGCTGAGAATTACAGAGGATACCGCGTTTCCGAAGGAAGAAGAAGATTTTGAATCAAATGAAATCTCGATTTCCATCTCCACCACTCTCTCACCAAACAAATACTTCTGTGAAAGTCATAAGTGTTGTGATATGATAATCATGAATCATGGGTAAGAAAATTCCCAGCCCCCTCAATTCTTCCAATCGAACCTTAGAAGGAAAAAACAATAAGATCATGATTCAATTGTAACGCGTCCATGGCGCGACTGCCAGTGTAGGCAAAACCTGGAACGCCTACTCCGAAAAAGAAGCCAAGTGCACCCCACTCAGGTACATCCAGGTACTGTAGATGGGATTCAGCTGTATGTAGCATAATAGCATTTGAGCATTTTCCTTCGCACTTGAGAAAAAGAGGATATGTATGAAATATAATTGTTTATCCGAAGTTTATTCAGTCTTCTTCTAACATTCTAGAAGAAATCTTAGAGGTGTCTGTACTAGCATCATCGTAGTCGGTTAAAACTTTAGATCCCCTCCATCCTGGGGAGTTCCTTAGGTCAAACCCACTTCACAGAGGAGGTTCTGAAGGTCCATCGGGAAATTTATTCCTCAAGGGAAAATATCCAGAATGAAACAAAATTGAAAATGCCGTCATACGCGCAATTCATTCATGCGCCCTAAGAGATCATTTTTCCTAAGTGCTAGGGGTAGGTGATGTACCGATACCTCCGTACTATACTCGTAAGAGACAAGGTGTATAATAACGGCAGTTCAATTTAGGAAGGGCTGGAACTGGGCTGCTAGGCTTTCGGGCTCACACCGATTGAAATGACAGATACTAGGGTACCGTATTAAACCCTGCGGCCTTCTTTTGGATAGCAGTAAGTAAAAATCGGTTTCGTACCCGTACATCTTTCCGTAAGGTGCCTGCCGACAGGCTCCAGGTAGCGGGAGACGAGACCATGAGGTTGGATCTCTGTGCGGTAATGAATGGTATGAATCTGTATCATGGAAAGCTACCGAAAGACTTGAGGGCTTGATTTTCCAATGATTTGCTTGCCCTACCTTGACTTGGGCACGCAGAGCTTACGATCATTTGATTAGGTAGATTAGGTAGAAGTGAGCCTTGGAATATCACCTATCATTTGAGGCTTCACATTCACACTCTTACAAAGATACTGCATTCTGCGACCGTTTGAGGAGGCCTAGTATGGTGACAGTACAAGTATTCATGAGTCGTGATGAATGGACTTGCTGCCGAATGACAAGGCCCAAGAACTGGGAAAAAGGTGGGGATGGTGGTATGAGATGAGATTCGAAGAAGGCATTTTATTTGATGTTGTCATCTAAACATATTTTACGGTTTACCTCGTTACCATCCATTACCCGTGCTTTCCTCATGATCTAGACGGTTTGATCAGCAGCGACCATGAGTGAGATGATCATGAAGGAGAATCTTAAGATTAAGCGAAGGGAAAATGCCACAATTGAAGGATCAATTAACGATTCCTTTGGTTAAAGATGAAAGTAAACAAATGATACCCCAAAAGGGCTTTTTTCCTCCCACAAGAGCAAGACGCGTGATCTTCGAAGTGACCTTTTTCGAGGGTATCACCGATTGCCTCAAAACATTTGATTGGTGTTCAAGGACCATCATTTTCTCGTTACGAGCCAAGCCCTGGTGGTATCAACGGGAAGCCGGAGTTTAACAGATTATTCCAATGACGAGAAAGTGTAGAAACGATGAACAAGGGTAAAGAAACAATCGTATGCAAAACGTGAGGATATAACCTATCGGCGGCTTTCTTTTGGGGATTTTGATGCAAGCCCTCAGAATCAAGCATAACTCCATAGATGCCCAACCTGATGTGAGCAGGGAATAGGAAGGAGCCAAGACAACCATGTTGACTTTGCGTTCCCATGGGCACTTTTGAAAGAGCTGTAGAGAATTAGAGATTGATTGTTTTGATCCAGTGCCCATTTTTTATATAAACCACACGAGATGATTTGTTAGGCACGATGTATTTGAGAGCGGGAAGCGGTTGATGGAGAAAAATCATCTGAATTCTCTTATGGTTAGTTCACAATTAGCTCAGGGTTCTAAGACAAACCCCCTCCCCCAAGCTAAAATGGCAGACTAATCTTTTTCACTACAGTGTTACCAGTGTAATTTGTGATAGTAAATGCATTCTGAAGTAGAAATTTCTGAGGCCAAGTTCTAACGGGCCTATTGCCTTTTTGCAGTGAAGATTCTTCCGTCGCCTTTTGGAATATTCGAAAGAAAAAAAGAAAAGAGAGATAACCGAACGCCGATTAATAGTGGAACTGTTTTCTATCTTGTCGAGCATCTCTTGTTAAAGTAACCTTAATGATTGTAATCTACTAGGTAGTTTAAGTAATCAGTCAGCCTGTCAGATCTAATCCATTACCTCGGAGCAGAGCATGAATAATCCAATCAAAGCTTGAACCCCTCCCTCATCACACCATCCCTACTCCCATATCGTATTGAGCGGGAAATCTTAAGATTCGATTGCCTTGAATTCAAATGCACTTTGTAATGAATGCTTAATGGAGAACTTTTTTCTCCCCATCTAAGATTTACATCTAAGATGTAAGAGTAGGCACTATAATGCTACTATGCAATGGAAATGCAAGCACTAATCGTTAGCACCCGCACTTGCCTTGCCTTTCCCGCTTTCATACCGCTGGAATTGAGGTTTAGACTAAAGGGGAAAGAAGCCGTCTTGCTTTCTTTTCTCCTCTTCTGTTTTTGGCGTGTGCGAGTGTACCGTACCGTAAAGTACGACCCCATGCACACAATTTCCATATGGTTAATGATATCCTCCGGGTGCACAGAGTTGGAAATCTACGTATCGCGAACAGTGGATCATCGAGATCTTGAAGACGTGATTAGACAGATCTATACAGACCCATGAAGATATACTTCGTTACTTGATGGACAGAGTAATGGGGGTGAAAAGAAATAAGAATAAATGGTAGTAACGTATATAATATATAATAATCAAATGAAATAATAAAGCAGAATAGCATAAAGTATCTCATAAATCAAAAGGCTAGAAGTCTCCACAAGTTGATCTCTAGGTTCCTTCACTATTCCCCTCCAAAAGTAGTTATACCCAGTATCATATCATATCATGGGTGAAAGATTGGGTAAAAAGAAAACAGCCAAAACACGCTCTCGTAATATGTTAGTATCGTAGTATCGTAGTATCGTAGCATCGCACTAATGTAGATTAAGAAGAGCTAGAACAAGAATAAGAAGAATTAGGCCCTTGAAGGATATTACCGGATATGTCTCATTATCCATCAACCCATTATTATCTCATTATTATTATATTACGATTATTATTATTATTATGATTATTATTTATTTATTTTTTTTATTTTTTTAAGAAAAACCCGCGACGACCCATTCATCTCATGCTCTCACCTCATTATCCGTTTCCCAGATTTCCAGACCCCTCTCCCAAGATATCCACATTATCTAACGCATATCTACCAACTACATTCTTCTATTTCTACCTGCACACTTGACCTACTTTCGTAAGAATTCTCTTGTCTGCTGCACCGACTGCAAGCTCAAGTTCTACGACTTGCTGCACACTTTACTGCAACTGCAACTGCAACTGCAACTGCTTGCAATTCTGCACTACCACTCCTACCACCATACGACCCATACGACCACTCGAACCAAAAAGGGACCATCAGACTTAGACTTTGTGCCTCCATTCTCCACTTCAGATCAAGCCATACAATCCCTTCCCACTGTTTGTCTCGCCCCGAATTACATCGGAACCCAGACTCAACCCACTCATACACCACCACTCTTGTCCCTCACATATGAAGTGAGCATCTCCCACCCAACTCCCATCCCAAATATTCATATCAAACATCACCATCCTCATAAACAGTCACCTCTTTTGTTATTCTTGTCTTTTTCTTTGACAGAAAAACACAACAAGTGATTTGACCCTTCACTCAATCATATCCATTGATTAATCCGCCCAAAACGAAATCATCTTTTTCATATCCTTTCCTACCCCGATAATTCAAGTTTTCGTGATTGTTGAACGATCTTTCGATAACATTTATCTTTTCTCACCGCCACTATCTATCTATTTTACCCCATCTCATCCGAAAATAACTTCGCTTCACTCAAACCCACCTCTTCCTTAACCACAATACCAACCCACCTTCACAACAGACCACAGCAGGAACGTCTTTGCTATGGCTGCCTTCCCAATGCACAACTACTACAGACAATCGTCATTATCTGTCGATACTCAACCTCATAACTACTTTGAAGAGGACGAAGGAAGCATTCTTGATGATAACATCCTCGACCACTCTGCATTAGATTCCGGCTTAGAAATGTCTCCACCCATGGACAATAGCAGGCGAGAATCCTTTGCAGTCTCTTCGACATTGTTCTCCCCCAAGGCTGATGAATGGCAACACGTCGACATGCAACCAATGGCATCCAACAATCCCTTTGTCGAGCACAACAGCAACAACCCATTCATGCGTATCGAGGCTGCACAAAACGGAACATATGGACATTCAAATCACGGCTGGGGCATGGGAAACGGTTCGGGTATGAGCACACCAATGCAAGGTCATGATGGGCTCCCATCTGATTATGAGGTCAATGTTCCTATCTTTCAACGTCCCGTGCAAACACCATTCACAAACCCCGGAAACCATCAACTACCTCTCTTCTCCGCCAATGGCTCAAGTCATCCATCTCCACAAAAGGACTGGTCCGTTTCAGAGATGGATCATCGTATTCCAAAGCGCATGCGCCCACACAGCCCAACTCTTCGATCGCATCCTGAGATGTCCAGAAGGGGTGATGGTATCCGAAAGAAGAATGCCCGTTTCGATATTCCAGCCGAGAGAAATCTCACCAACATCGATCAACTCATCTCTCAATCCACCGATGAGCAGGAGATTAAGGAGCTCAAGCAGCAGAAACGTTTGTTGAGAAACCGACAAGCAGCGTAAGTACATCATCTGATGAATTTTTCACATCCATTGACTAATCATCATCATAGTCTTGACTCACGTCAGCGAAAGAAGCAGCACACTGAGCGCCTTGAGGACGAAAAGAAGCACTATACTGCTTTGATTAACGATCTCGAGGAGGACTTGGCCGAGGCAAAACTTGCATTGGATGAGTGGGCTCGTAAAGAGCAACACTACCAACAATACATCGAGAGCTTGCAGATGGAGAAGGAAGAGATGGTGCGAACTCACACCCTCGAAACCGGCGACCTCCGCAAGAAAGTGAGCGTCCTCACAGAGCACATGCAAAAGATGGAAAGCACTGCCATGTCAACTGTTCCCAGTTCGACTGGCTTCTCTGCCGACTACTCTGACATTGATGGTCTGAACATGGATGGCAATTGGGACAACATCTCCTTCCTGAATGACTTTTCCATGGAAAGTGAGATTAAGGTTGAGAATTCACTGGCTTCCGCCAAGAAGGTCGACACTTCCCTTCTTAGCGAGCCAGAGAAGCCTGCTGCCCAAGGTCTCCTCTTGATGTTGCTCCTTGTTGGTGCTTTTGTCGCTTCAAAGGGTTCTTCCAGCATTCCCAGAATGTCGGATGACGTTCGTGCTGCATCTGCAACACTCCTCGAAGACGTGTTTAAGGATGCTGGCATTCAACAATCCGCTTCTGCTGTCTCTGATGTTACCAACGCAATTGCACCTCTCCCATCTGGGTCCTGGTCTACTACTCAAAATCCTTCTTTGGGAGGCAACGAAATGGTCGGCGTCACATCATCAACTCTTGGAGATCTTGCCAACAGTCTTTCGCAACCAACAGAAGAACAAAACAACGAACAGCTCTTTTCATTGTCTGCAGCACAATACAATGGGTTGACTTCCCAAGATTTCCTCGACAATTCTCCCTCTACAAGATCAACATCTCAAGGACGAAAGAATCTCGGTGAATCACTTGCTGCCATGCGATCGAATTCCAAGAAATCGGCCGCAGAGGTTTACACTCGATCATTATTGTGGGATCAAGTTCCAAGTGAGGTTGTCAGGAATTTTGCTAAGCTCGTCTCGGAATGTAATTCCAGGAATGGTCCAGAAGAGTGCGATACCTCATCGGGTTAAACTTTTCCAAGTTTTCAACCTAAATATGTCATCCAAAAAACTCTACTTCGACAATCCAAATTCTTTTACTTTTCGAATAAAAACTTTACGGCTTTTACGATTTTACGGCTTCATTGCGAACAGAGACTTTGTTGCTCACGCATCTTCTCTTAATGTCTCAATTTGTTAATGAGCGAAACAGCGAGCGTTTGAATTTTTCTATTTTATGGCTTAATGGTTCTCGTGGTTTTATGGTTTACGGATGGTCTACAAATCGTGTTCTTGTTATTTTCATTTTCTCCTATTTTCTCTCTCTCTGTTACTGCATCATCGTCATCATCGATCATAGTTAGCGACGGGTCATCAAACTTGGGATTTTTTCTTAATTTCTTATTATTATTATTTTCGCCAGGCGTAAGACGCACATCAGGTCGCAGCTGGACAGCAATGGGAATCCATATATTTTGCAAATTGGGCGGATGGGGATGGAGGATGGGTATTCGGAGGAGATGGATCTCTATTTGGATTGGAAACGGGCATTTGGAACGGAAGGGGGAGGCTACTCTACGCATTACACATCGCACACCACAAGCTATTACTAGCAACCAATTTTCCTTACACATTACCACTCAAAAGTTTCATTACGACTACGTTATCACGAACTATTTCATGAATATTATTTTATCAATACCTCCCTACAACGACATAAAGATACACTCTACGCAAATACAAATACCAATACACACCCCTCTCCAAGCTTGTTCCAAATTGAAGCGTTTGCTTTGAAATACACGATCGATGACTATCTTCGCATCTACCTACATACATATCCTATCCTATACTATCCATATACCAATTCAAAATGTTTTACGTTTTACGATTACTCGCGATTTTCCAAGACTCACTCACGATGAGCAATGACATGCAATCATGACTGATGAAGATGAATGAAACTTCTGCCTCACGGTATTATCGAAGAGATATCGAAAGATCTATAACACACCACATCGACCGATTACGATCAGATCATCGGGATTTCCTTCTAAAAAATCTCCTTTTACAGATTTCAGATATGTCATTTTGGTGCAGCGTTTTCTATATCTCGAGGGGCTGTTTTTCTTGTACCTAATTCGGTCCTATCTGTTGCTTTTGACTTGTGTTGTCTATCATGGAATGGGAGATATGAGTTACTTGGTTAGAAACTCAATTTTTACTTCACTCCACATATACCGTAGGATGAGATGAGATGGAACAATCAGATAGGAAAAACGCACAAGAAAATAGTCAATAATACATAAGATTTCATGTTCAAACTCTTCCCCCTGCTTGATGTGATTGTGATAATGATGCCTAGTTGGTGACAGTGATACGAGTACTTGTTTGTGACTAATTATTGCTGTGTTTGTAGATTGTGTTGCTTGAACGACCTTCAAGGTTTGTCTTGTGTTCCTTCCTCTGGTCTCACCCCCGGATTCAATGAGCACGTACTTGACCAGACATAGTGGAGTTTTTCTTTAGTCTTGTTTCCATGTTTGCCCGTGCCTTTCTCGTATGTTTACTCATGTTCCGATTATCGTTCCTTCTATCCATCGATCTCCGTGCCAAACTCCATCTACCCACCAAACAGCATTCAAATCCGCATGATCTGTCTCAGAATCCAACAACCAATCTCCTTCTCTCCCTCCTTCCATTCCCCACAATGTTACCAGTTCTCTCCTCACATTCCATCTTCCCTCAACTCCACTCGTGAATCAGACGATCCAATAACCACCAACTACCAACCAATCATCCAAACTCCCTCCCAAGTATTCCGTTCCCTTTCCCATCCAGGTTCTCAAAACGTTCGTCCAATAATTACCCCATCATTTCTGAAACACACTTGTTTCTTTCGCGCCCCATACTCTTTACCCCGTGAAATACGTGGTGTTTCATCTTTCAAAACAAAAAGTAGAAATTCTTCGCTCCAAGGGTCATGTTAGTTTGTGGAACTCCATTTCTGCATGTGTGAGCTCTCCCCACATCTTTTTTATGACTTACCTAGGTAGGTAGTGTCTTTCATGATTTCCACCAGTGACCCCACTACTCTGCTCCGGAGGCTAGTGCCGTATGGGATGTAGATGTATGTATGTGTGTATGCAAAGGTATGTCGCCAAATTCGTATTCCGTCTCACATGTATATGGTATAGTATACATGTACATCATCATCTCTAGACTATCATTTTCCAAAAGTTAACCCTAGCCGCATTTCCCTCCGTTTAATGCCGAGTCAATGCTCCCATTCTCCCTCGTCAAGATTCAGGACTCGAGAGGATCGAGGACCCCACTATCGCGAATACATCTGCAGTAGAGTGCAGTAGATACTCTTCACCGCTTACAATGGGATCACATCTAACCTCTAAGATGGAGTGGCAAAGGTAATATGGAGTTGTAGGTTTAAGCTACTGCAAAGTTTTGTTTCGCAGCTTCGTAACTTCGACCAAGATCCGCGAGTCTACACTAGTAGATAGAGATAAAGTGTTTAGCAGCGGTCGAATCCGGTATACATCGCATCGCATGGCATTACATTCGCATAGCATCGCATCGCATTGCATCGCATGACATAGCATGTAGATTTATTTTCCACATACTAACATGACATAACATTTGTATCTTCAATTATAACCTCTTTAGGTCTTACATTCACGTAACATCACAATATATAACCTTTTGCCTTAAGTTTGACATGTACATGACAGTACATAGCATAGCAGTACATGACATATACATGACATAATATGCAAGACCCTTTTTTCTTCAACTTGACTTCGAGTTCGCCACAAATGCATATCCAAACGCGAATACCATCATGTAAATGCACCATGCAGAAATTCACGAGTGCCTACACATGTCACAAATGACAAAAACCTGCAATAGCGAAAATTCTTCAACGACTCAATTTAAATCACGTGGAATTATACGTATTGTTGATGCAAAACATAACGGCTAGACCAGACGAAAGTAGACGGACAACCGTGCCGTATTCCAGCCACAAATCGTTCATTCGTTCATAGTCGGGCCCCATTCATCCCAAGAAATGAACCGATCCGGGTTCTAGTGCTCTCATAATTAGTGCTCCCAATATGATACAAGAGCCCAAAATATAATCGAAACCCTTTGAAGAAAAATTGCAGCGGCTATTTTAAGCACTCAAGTTCGCTGCACCGCCTTGCCGTCATACTATATCATATTCCATTCTGGCATATCACATTTTCTCACACCCGGGCCACTTCCAAGCCTCCAACAACGCTATGAAAATCCTCCATCCTTCCCGCACTTAGCGTCCAGCCCACCTACGCAGCAACCCAACAGTTTGCACTGCGGCGTTGAGTTGTCGTGCCATACATAAAATACATACGTATATGACGCCTTTCCCATCGCTCGCAGCCTCGCATACGTATGTAGATAGCCTAGTGAAAACTCTTCCGAATTGACTCTTCGGATTGGATCTCTACATCATACATGAAAAGATGAAACGTTCTAACTTTGATTCTGGGGTACCATGTGCGAACGAACGAATACATCATACTTTGAATGTGTGAACGAATGAGAAAATTCAGAAAGAAAAAAAGAAGCCAAGACCCATTGTAGATCATGTAAATACATACAGTATGCAACCCACTTACAGCTACATATCAATAAATAAGGCATAAGATAAGGCACCTCAACAGGATCTGAAACTGAAGCTCGAAAAAATCCCACTCCAATGCTTCGACGCCCCGCCATACTGGATTACACAAAGCCTTTTGCTGTGCTGTGCCACCTGTGGACATTTCAGCAGGACAGAGACTGCTAAGATAAAAACCTCGTGAGCATACGAGTCCAGTTCCTGTATGTCTCAGTCATGACTACACCTGACCTGCGTTGATTTGGGGTTGTCTGATGAATTCACTCATACTCATGCTTAATTACTTAATTAGGTAAATGCTGACTGCAGCACAAGACTCAACTAAAGTGAACTAAAGCCAAAGCCAAACCGAGCTAAGCCAAGACCCTGATAAATCAAGGCGTGAAAAAAGAGAACAGTTAAAATCAGGTTTAGTCGATGAATGTTGAAATTTTATAAAAGAACTAGTATTAATAGAGGTATGAATATGCCAGCCCACTTCAGACACCGTGCGATACGTCAAGATCTCCGAGACACCAATCCAATGTGACCGTTAGCATTCTGATGAAAACAAAAGATCAACGAATAGTATTAGCCAATACCAGGCCCATACACGATGAAAAGCCCCCAATCCAACTGGAGTAACTAAAGTAACTAAAGACCGTTCGTTTTCTCGATCCGACCCGAAGCTTAGCGAAGCAAAATAAGCAAGAACGCGTGAACCAAACTCATTAGTCGTTCATCCAAAAAGGTATCTAGTATCTCCAAAGGGTTGCCCCACTCCCAGTTCTTATTATCTAGAACTTCCGTAATTGGATTTTTACTTCTTAGGATTGTATTTATCCTTCCAAATCCTACATTCATTATAACCAATAAAAATCAGCAAACATCTCTTTACAAGGGTACATTTATAACCGACATTGCCGAAGAGACAATGAGAACCAATTGATTTTCCGTACCAATGTACCTCTAAAATGCACGAAGGTAGTGGACGCATATCGTTATACCCCACTTATTAAAACAATGAACGAACGAACCATCACTAAATGACGGGGAGCGGGACTGCCGCCGAAAAGAATACAGACCATAAGATAACCAGGCTGGGACAAGTCCTTCACACAAAGCGGAGATTTTCTAGAAGGGGTTTCTGCAAATACTGGTTTTAAAAAAGGAAAGGGAAAGCTCACCAAGAATTACCCAGTGTTTTTACACCCGCATTTTCGGCCTTGCGAAGATAGTACGCTGCTCGGTACTGCAAGAAATTTGAGTTAGCATTGACAATAGTAACGCAAACCATACCCAGAAAGAACCATCAGCCTCATCTTATGACTGGCTAGGAATATCTCAAGAGTTGCAAGGGGTTGAGCATTCGGTTGAAGTTGCATGAAAGGTTGCCCCATTGCTGCCCAAAATGCGACGTAAGGGAACCATGCGTACAGCGCAAGCCACAGTAGTTGTTTGTTGGATCCGAGACTGGTGTCTGAGTGGATGGATGGGAAGTTTTGGCGAACCACGGGCGAACTTACTTTATCTTTTTTACAGCCTGGAGAGCGCAGTGGTCAGTATATTAGATCAGGCAAACGCGAAGATTACGAGCTCAAGGTCTTGGTTGTTGGGGAGACATAAAGACACTTACCAAATCCTTCTAAGTAACATCGTGCAACCTGTGATGAATAGTTAGTTTGCCTAGATCAAAATCTATGTACCACAACATTTTTGCCCGACTTGGCTGTCGGCAGATTTTTGCATTCCAAGTTGGAAGGACAACTTGGTAGGCTCACCTCATTCATACTATCTATGGTAATGTCAGTGAATGGCCTGATAATTGAATTTTCGCGAAAGCTTTATGCACACCTGTATCTCCAAGTTCTGCAGCAGTTTGGTAGTACTACAGCGACGTTAGTAATGTACAAGCGGGCTTCTCCGCGACCCAATGATTCGAGTCCACTTACTTTCTGAGCTGCTGTTGGATCTTTTTTGACTCCCCAGCCTAGTCAAGAACCAAAATGTCAGTATTACTTGATTAGGGAATTCATTTTTCGATGCTATCATTGACGATCAAGGGGCGTATAAAAATCATCAACAAATAGTTTGAATCGTGGCAGGAAGCTACCAGAAACAAAGCTGACAACTCATTGGAATATCCTCACCATTTCTGAAGCAGTTTGCTAGCTCATAGATCGCAATGACAAGCTCCCCCTTGGCAGCTCCCCCTTTCATTTTTCCGGATTGCAGCGCAAGCTCCTCGACTTGTCCACGAAGTCAGCGCTATGCCAATATGAGAGATCATGACAGAAAAGAACCTATGTGAAACGTGACGGGATACTCAGGGTAGGTACATACTTGCTGCTGCATTTGATGCTGCTGCCGAAAGGTACGTGACGGCTTCGGCTGGACTGGCTTGACATCCCCAGCCATGTCTATATTGTTAGTTGAGCCCCGAAATGGTAACAATAAAGATTCAGAACAGACTGATTCCTCGATCAGGCGGCGTGATGTAGGCCGCATGAAGGGTCGTCTTGACGTACCTGAGAGCAAGACCCTGTATTAAATATTAGCAATTGGACCGGAGTGTGCCCCTGATCGAAAATCTTTGTTGGGAAGTCCGGCAAGTTCCAAGAAAACAAAATTGATAGAGTTGATGAGCTAGCTAAGCTTCACCAAGTCTATGTCAGGTGAAATTGGGATAGAAATGAGCCAAATAGAGCTTACATATAAGACTTGAGAAAGAGCATTATTGGCACCATGAGGGTCTGCCAATCTTTCAAATAGCTTTGTGGCTTCTTCTAAGTGCCCTTCCTCATGAAGTCGAATAGCTTCCTGGAGATCATCATCCACATTTCTGCTGGCAACCACGCCCGAAGGGTTTCTTCCCGGACGTAATGCCCTCGGGATTTCGCCAGAAATCCTGTTCCTACGATCTGGTAGACTGCCACAAGATGAGCCTGGTCTGCTTATTGACCTCTCATTCTGCTGTGCCAATATTGTAGCTCTCTTCTCCCATTGTACTTCCGCATTTTTATCACCTATCGCAGCCTCTTCCACTGTAATTTCCGGTAAATCACTAGGAACATGCGACGATCTTACCTCATGCTTGCGCAAACCAAAACGTTCTGATATTCTTTTGCTATTGTGTGCTGGTCCCGACGTAGATCTGTCACTAACATGTGAAGAAACCGATGCGCCAGATGTGCCGGAGTTTCCAGATTCGCGCGAGTTACTCCTGGGCCGACCTCCAAACAATCGACTACTTCGCGATTCATTATTCGGTTGGTTCACTGACACCGATGGTTGCAGGGATGATTCCGAAGAAGAAAAGGTTGGTGGTGATAATACTTCTTGTGTATTTGTGTCCTTGTGTCATGTTAGCCATGTTGTAGCAGTAAGGTATGAGTTGGTACGCTGTGTGTAGCAGCAGCCTTACACTTCTCATGAATGTGAAAACTGGACCAGCTTCTGGATCGGCGCGTGGAGAATGCGCATCATTCCCTGCGGTTCTGTCTTTTTTCTTTAGTAAATCAAGAAGAGGCATTTTGTCATGTTAGTTCAAAGATCTGAGGTTGTGATTTGGAATAGAAACAGCGTTGTCTGCGTATATAGCCTTGTGATGACTGAATGAAATTACCACTGAATGAATATGCAGTGTGTGGCTTTCCAGCCGCAACAGTTGCCAAGGATGGCTGCCATTAAGTATTGTTCTATGTTCAACTACAAGGCATGCAAGGCCTATTCTGTCGCAGAATAGCAGATTGTCGCTGCCGTAGATCTTTTGAGTTGCTGGATGTCTATGCTTGAATTGTTTATGCCGTGGAAAGGGGCGCATTTGGACTAGTTTTCTATGCAAGGTTATCACGCAAGGACATGTTTTTCTAAAGCTTTCTATACAAATGATTTAATGAGGTCAAGTAATTGTTCGTGATACCTGAAATGTATACTTCGCTGTTGATATAGTTTTCGGAAAACATAGACATTTGAGGGGTAAAAGGAGCTTTTTCTCCATTATTACTGCTGAATGAAGAAGCCCAGCTTCGAAATTGTATGTGAGATTTATATGAACCCCTTCATTAGTTTTGCTCCACCTTCAATTTGTTCTCGGTGATTACATAGAGAAATGCCATTTTTCACAATAGCTTTGAGCAAAGATACTTCGATGTAGAATTAAGAACACTGAGATTCGCAGGATCTAACTGAAGTTCCACAACTTCACAAGTAGGGAATCTTCCAAACCAGCATCTGCATCATGCTTCATAAATATTTTCTTGGGTATCTCATATTCAACAACAGGCACCTTCTTTACATCCTTCGCCAACTCGGATTCAAGCATCTATATCACGTTGTTAGTAAATCTGCTGCACACAAGGCATATGTTGACTCACACTTCCGTAGGAGTGATCCAGGAAATCCTCCAAGTTATATGAATGTTTGGTAAATTGTTCCGAAATGATTTTGGCAAGTGTTGCCACATTGGGATGATAATGTGATTGCAGCGTGACGATTTCCCACAAGCTACTGTCGATTGCATTGGTCAACATTGGATCTTCCTCGTCCATCAGGAATGGATCGGAAAGCCCCTCTTCCTCTAAAACCTTCTTCGCTTCAGCCCCTCTAGTCTCTCGGTGGATCATGAATAAACACGTTGGGTGCTTCTTCAATAAATTATAGATCCACGGCACAACCGCAACGACGCCAGATGGAGGGGAGTGCAACGTGAGTCTGGACAGCCTCTTGATGAAACTTGCGACAAGTACTACTGGTAAATGTGTTGATGATAAAAAGGTATCCAAAAGTCGGAAAAATCTCGAGCGATGCTTCGAATGCAAGATACCCGTGTCTAGTAGCGAATAGAGCTTTCTGTAGAATGATGGGTAGTCTAGATTCTTCTCTTGGATGAGATAAAAGACGCCAGAGAGTGATAGCAACGAAGTTGATCCCCCAGAATTGTATGAGTCGGTCAGGAAGTCCATTAAAAGTTCGGGTTTAGTAAACCATGGCGCAATGAAATCGGTAATTTTCGAAAGGATCATTTTCCTTCTTTCTTTCACCATCTCCATATTCATCAAGGCTAACCATGCTCCTTGCGCTCGCTTCTTATGTTCCGTTAAAGAGTAGAGTGCGTGGGACTTTTTCTTCGGTGCGGGAATGTAAAAATCTTCGAGTTCGTCCTTGGATTCGGGAACTGATGATATCGATGTTAAAATCTCATAGACGGTATCAAATAAATCATTGCTCAAGGTTCTGTCTTCGAGGGACGTAACCAGTTTCCTGAAAATGTCAGTAATTAGATATACGTAAATAGGAAGGCAGTCCTACTCTATAGCTTCAAGCGTGTAAAACCTAACATCATCGTATTCCTCAACAAACTTATCACTAAACTCTTTCCTAACAGTACTATCACTCCCAGGACGAATGAGAACCTGAACCATATCCGTAAGAAGGCCTGTAGGAAATCAGTAATCCTGACCGTTTCGCAAGTGCTGCCCTTCAATCTTCAACATTCTCATGCAAAGAGTTAATCCTGTAGATGCAGTATCTTCTTGGCTCAACATATCAAGGAGGATAATCTTGTATTCTGAATATCTTTCTTTGAGCCATTGAATCACAGTTGCGTCCTTCACAGAAGTCTCTTTGGTTTTCTGTAAACCCCCAACTACTATCAATTTCGTAAACACCCGGCATAATGATACCGCGGACAGAATCGACGCATCGGCACCTTCAGAATCATCTCGCGCAATGCCAATCAGCCTTGCAATGTTATTATAATGCTTCTTCGACTCGAAGATTTCGCTCTCTAGGAGGAGAATTTGTGCCTGTGGATCTTCTTCACTATCTTCGGATCGTGCGCGTTTCGAAGGCCCTTTGTCTGACACAGCTCTCTTCCTTTTTGAAGGGCGTTTCGATTCAAGAATTGCGCCAGGCATTGTTAAATATGTGACGAAATTTACTTTTACCAGTTCTCTAGAAATTTATTTCTCTTATCGAGATAAATCCCGAAATATTTGTTGGGTCCTCAGGCACCCTTACATAAGAAACTTCAAAGTGAGGTGGGAAGCGAATTCCGAAAGAACCTCTTCTCAAGCCTTTCAAGCAATTTGAGCTGCTGTACAATATCCCCCCTCATATCAAAATGGCATCAAGACTATTGACAAGAAGCGCCTTAGGTATGTGGCACATATGGATATGAGAAATACGCCACAATTGCTGCTGGCCGCAATTGACTGACACAACGTAGGGGCCGCTCGTCTTCGACCAGCTCTTTCTTCCCGTACCCTCCCGGCCCTCACATCGATCTCGAGCTCGCGATCATCTTCCTCCAATGTACCAGCAGAGGACCCCAAGAAGAAGGCGCAATCGCTCCTTGACTCTCTCCCAGGCAACTCTCTCGTTTCCAAGACTGCCATTCTTTCCGCAGCTGGAGGAGTTTCCCTGTACGCCCTCAGCAACGAGTACTATGTCGTCAACGAAGAAACTGTTGCTATGTTCTGTCTTTTGAGTATTTGGGGATCCGTCATTAAGTTTGGTGGACCGTTGTACTCTGAGTGGGCCACTGGTCAAGTCAACAAGATCAAGAACATCTTGAATGCTGCCCGTGCAGACCACACTGAGGCCGTCAAGACTAGAATTGAGAGCGTCCAGCAATTGGGCAGCGTTGTTGATATCACCAAGACTCTTTTCGAGGTTTCTAAGGTATGTAGGGCAGGGGAGAATGGGGTATTGCGGGGAAGTTTAACTAACGCAACTTACAGGAAACTGCCCAACTTGAGGCCAAGGCTTACGCACTCGAGCAACAAACCGCTCTCGCTGCTGAGGCCAAGTCTGTTCTCGACTCATGGGTCCGATACGAGGGACAAGTCAAGATCCGTCAACAAAAGGAACTCTCAGAAAGTATCATTTCCAAGATCCAGAAGGAACTCGAGAACCCCAAGGTCTTGCAACAAATCTTACAGCAAAGTGTTGCTGACGTTGAGAGTATGTAATTTTTCACCGTTGATATTTGACAAATACTAATCCATCTACAGAGATTGTTGCATCCAAGGCTTAATAGATTAGAGAAAGGTCATGGCCCATTGAGCGTTTCTTTACTCTGTTATGTTTTCAATAAAATACACCTGTGCCATAGTCGACGAAAACATTTCCTCCCATGCGTTGATTTATTTCAAAGTCTAATGATATGTGCATACGGATACACAAGATGCCTATAGCGCCCACACTCTATGACAATGCCAGGTGAGAGTGCCATTTGTCGTAGGGGCCAGTATTGGCCTTCAATCTAATGTCTGCCTCGCTGTTTTTGCAATCTCCCGTAGACTCCTGAGAGGGTCCAAGACACTGTCATGATCTGTACCCTTCAACTGTTCGCAGTCCACTGCGATTCCCGCAGTCCAATCCTCGCTAGTCCAACAATTCCGGAAGTATTCTTTTCCCTTCTCACCAATCATTATGTCCTCTTCAGCAAAGTAAATTTTGACATCCAGCCGAGCACTCTGGTTCCTTTCAACTCTTTGGGTCCACAATTCTACCAAGTTCTTGACCATTTCTTCGTAGTTCTCGCAAGCATTCCAGTTACAGTTATCCGTCTTCTTCAAACACAATCGAGCCTTATCATTTAGACCTGTCGTATCTTCCAAAAATGCCCATTTGAAAATTAGACTATCCATCTCTCTTTTTGTCTCTTTCGATACACCATACGCCTCTCGAACCTTCTGTTCGGCCGCCTCCTGAATTGCAACCCCATTTGCCGTAGGAGAAAAAGAAGATATCAAAGTAGAAAAGACCGACCCTGAACTTGCTATCATCGGCGTAGCACTGTTCAGAACAAAATTCATAACCGAACCCCAATGATTGATCATAGTATTGGGAAGCTTTGAAGCAATCTGGAGAAAGGTCGTCGATGATAAGTTTTGATGAACCCAAGGAGAAAGCAGGGTGATCCTGGGACGTTTCGGACAAATGATATGAGGGAGGGTGGCAATGATGTTGAGAGCGTATATGGTCCCAGCACTATGGCTTGCAAGAGAAACGTGATCAATGTTCAGATGCTTGAGGAGAAGAGGAACAGTCTCCAGATAGATTGGCAACCGATCTTGGAGTGGAACGGAAGTAGAGCCCCCGAAACCAGGTCTAGGGAGGCATTAGTTTAGATAATTCTGTAGCTTTATGGGCATGCTGTTATTGAATTCTTCAATTGACTGACATTGCGACTCATCATCTGCAAGCCACTAGGCTCACCGATACTCGCGATATCAAATTGGGAACGAGGGTGTCTTCAATAGCCTGGCCACATATTTGCGCAAATTTATGTTTCTTTGAACTCTGGACAATGCAATGGTGAGCGCAGCCAGTATCAGATGATATACGGATACCCCGTAACGTAAAGGGCGATGCCACCCACCTGTCAATAAAAATCATTCTTACTCCTTCTTCCATGGCCACGTGATCAAAGGAGAATGCCAGCCATCTGATTCCTAGCATTCCCACGACAAAGAGAATAGTCGGCGCATTCTCATCTGACGGTCCTGCAACGGCATAGGATACCTTGAGCTCTGCGTGCTTTTCTGTTGCCGGTAGTTTGAAAATTTGGTGGAACTTGATAGGTGCTAGAAGCTCCCTTGCCTCAATTTGTGCTGCCGTTAACGACATAATATTATATGTTAGGATGAAGATTATGTTCAAGATTGACGAAATGCCTTGCGAAAGTTATCTTTGGGATATAATAAAGGCCTTACTACAGTTGCCTAAAGTGGTTACGCGTTAAATCCTGATGTCAACAGTCACATAATCTATCACATAATTTATCGATAGACTGAGTTGAATTTGATGTTAAAATCATTTGAAAATAAATTCTTATTATAATGTTAACTTTACTTGGTTTTCGCTGACCAAACGGCGCACAGCCAGCCTCCTTCATCTAAATTTGAAAGCGATCACACTAGCCTTTTTTCATTTCCGTTTTTACAACGCCTAAACACCATGCGTGAATGCAGATTTAATGACAGAAGGAAGTTTTAGACGAGAAGTACACTGGAAGCGTTAGTGTCTGTTAACTCTGTTGGATAAATAAACTTACGCGTTAACACATCCATCGTTTTCAGGATTGTTAGTAATCTGTGCCCATCTACCCCAAACGACTTTTCCTCCAGCTGTGACTAGACCCAAATCAGATACGTTGACCTCAACGATAGTACCCCGGGTGAGAACACCCAATTGGGTGTACATTGGGTTCTGTGGATTCTTCTTGACACTGATGATAGGTAGCTGCACAGTCACACCGAGCTCTGGGTGAGTGACGTTTGCCTAGGCATAATTAGTATCTCTGTTAGGTTGAGCGCATTAGAAAGAACATACCTTCTTGTAACGTAAACCCATAGGTCTAATGAATCGCTCGTATTTGACAGGTCTTCTTGTGAAGTCTGGCCCAACGAAAGTTGGCTAGGAGAAATCAACATCAGCATATCCTCAAACATCAAATTGCTACCCATCAATGGGTCAGAACGGCATACCTTGGTGATCATACGCTTCCAGCTCTTCTTTGCGGTCTTCTTTCCAGTCTTCACCACCTTGAACATTTCCTCCTCTGCGATGCCTCTGACTTTAGGTAAAGGCACACTAAACTTAGCAGCCTTTTCTGCTCTCTTGTTCTTGATTGCGCTCGACAAAGCCTTAGCATTGGTAGGATTCGATCGATCGAGCAAATATTGTGGCAAGGGTTTGGTCGAAGGTTCGTTTGGCGCAGAAGATTTCACATTTCTTTCTTCGTGAGCCTTGATTTGCTTCTTCATTTGAATCTTCTCATGACGCCTCTTCTGTTGATACAATTTCGCACGTAGACCAGTCAATTTCTGGGCATCATCAGATGCTTTATGACCTTCTCTTGCTGCCTTCTTTCTCGATCTCTCTTCATGGTCGAGGCGGCGACCATGTAGCTTGCGCCATCTTTCCATATACTCATTTTGAGGCTGTTAATGATCAATTAGTATTTTCCAGTGTTGATAAACAGTTCCAGACATACCATGATGAATTATTATAATGGGTGATTGTGTAATTTTACGGGTTCAAAAAAATTAAGTCGAGGCTCATGATTATCGATAACAAATTTCTTAGCGTAAAAATAAAAAACTCGCTTAGTCATCAAACTTCAAGCTTCAACAAGTTCAGCAATGTAGAATTCAGGAATCAAAAGACTTGATTGAATCTACAACGTTCTCGGCCTCAAGATGTTTAGTAGAACGATGAGAAAGTCCTTATTGGACATACGGATACCAAGTGCAATACTTCCACCCACCTTCCTTTTACCAAGCCGAGCACGGTTCTTCAACTCTACAACACAACATGTCGAATCACCCATCGAGAGCAGCCATGCTAGCCCATTATCCGCGGCATCTTTAAAGCCAGAGAAATCCTCGATCGCATCTTCGGCACCGGTTGCGCCCTCCCCCAGCGTCACCCCGCTATCGCTTTCTCCCTCAGTCAAGGAGATGCTTCCTCTCCTCACTGCCCAACAGTCACACTTCATAACCACACACATTTACAGTCGGCCCTACCTTGTGACTGTAGGAGATACAGTACGACTCCCGTTCCGTATGCCCGGCGTGGTTCCTGGCGATGTTCTCCGCCTCAACACCGCTTCAAGTATTGGATCAAGAGATTACACATTGAAAGGAACACCTTATCTTGATGAGAGGATATTTGAATGCAGAGCGAGAGTTATGGGCATCGAAGCCGAGCCAATGAGGATCAAAGAGAAGACGAAAAGGAGAAATAGAAAAACAAAGACCGTGAAGAGCAAGCACAAGTACACCATATTGAGAATTGCCGAGCTCAAAGTCAAGACGGTGGAGGAAATTGAGGGTTAGATTCAATCTCTTGGTATATGATCATTTACACTTTTCGGTTGTCTGGAATTGCGACTAAGACTAGTGTGAGTGGTCTCAGGATTGAGGGAAGGCCACTGTGGGATTATTCTGCAATTATATTGCAGATATGAGTGGCAAGCTGTTGTCATTAGTAACGCAGCCTGTTCTATATGTTGGGATGGGATCAATGTACTATATCAAAAAGACTCTGGATCAGCGGAAGCGAATCCCAAAAGGAAATATACACCAATATCTTCAACAACGTGGTCTATGCACAAAACATGGCCTACATTGGGCAGAGCACATGTGAAGTCACCTGGGTGGGCCTTTCCATTCTCACGCCCAAATAATCCTCTCTATAAAAGGCGAATCTATAAGGATGCAGTGTGCATCAATGCGTTTCTCGCGTCCACTATATGCCATTCACTTTCATAATCCATCTGCACTGTAATATTCTGGATTCTCATTTTAATTTTCAATGTAATTTTGTATTGCTCTGCAAGACATTGAACTTGCGGTGGTTACTGATCCTCCTCTTCTATCTTACAAGATCTGCCAGCGATCTGACTGAATCCCGTGATTCCATGACCTACCAGAGGTCTGTTAATCCCATGATTCCAAGGACGCCAAATCTTCATCAACATCAGTGTCAACTTCTGCTTTCTTTGCGGTCTCAACCACTTTTTGCATCTTCTCCATTCTCTCGACACTTTCTCTGATGTCTTTCAACGCCTGCCTCAACTTTTCGGCGACTTTATCTGTATTACTTCTCTTGATCTCACATGACTTGCACACCTTGATAAGTTTGAGAGTATGTAATGAGTGAGAATACATCGTGTCGCAGTCAATGGATGTGGTTGGCGATGTGTCAAAAGCGAGTTTTTGATTTCAGACTTTTACTTCACTGCCCCAGCGGGTGTGCCCGCATTGAGTGAAGATCATACGTCTGTGAATACACATCTTGCTGGTTGATTGGATCTTTCCTGTTAGATAGAATGATACTAAAGATGATGTTGAAGCTTTGGTTGGCGTTGTTGGGAGATTTGATGTTGTGGTGTCGATGAGTTTGAACTGGAGTGGATGGAGAGACATATTACAGATAACAAGACTACATTTATAGGCGTCCTCATTGAGTTGTTCTTGCAATTTTCCTACACTTGACGAACACTTTGGGCTGTTCTGTATATTCCTTTGCATTCTCTATTCTCTTTGTTGTCCCGCAAGAGACAATGCATTATTCCGTACTTTTTCTCTCTTCCTTTGTTGTTAGAACAAGGTTCACTTACAGACAAAGGAATGAGCCATGACTCTACAGTGAAAAGTATGGTCTAACAACCTAGTCTGAATGATCTGGAGCTTGTGCACTCATAGTAATATCTAGGGATATTTGAGAAATATGTCGGAGGCATCCGCTTGTAATGTAAATACACAAGGCATGCTTCCAGGCAAAATATCACACAAGAGTCTGGGTTTCACATGAGAGGTCCTGATAGCTGTGCTACTAAGCTGGCGAGGATGGCATCAAGTGCTTTTGTGCTTTTATGCAAGCTATTCGAAACAGTAATTCAAGGAGTTTCAAAGGTTTTTTTGAAGACGCCATTCATATCATGCCTAATAATGTGTGCTGACAAGTTGAAACTGTCATAGTTCTTAAAGTAATTTATTAGACTTTAGGATAGAATGCTGAGACACAAATTTGAATTTGGGTATTGATGCTTCCACGAACATGGTGCACAGTGGGCATCTGCGAAGCAGTCATGGGCCTTTTAGATACCAGTAGAGCAATATTTTTGATAGATTATTTGTAGATTGCCTGTGTGTATAGACAATCTTTGTGCAATCTGTTCATGATATGCTAGTCGCTCTCTCTGTCACAAGTACTTGGGTATATCACATCACTGTAGACCTTGAACTCAACAATTGTTTTCGTCATAATGATTTATTTTGATACCTAGGATTGTGTGTTAAAAAAACACTTTGGCTGGCAAGTATTACATCTCCCCATGATCCATGGAATCGCTCTCTTGATCTTTCAAATCACACCACTCAAAGTACCCTAAGACAAAATGCCACCAGATGCTTTAACCTCACCTCGCTCGCTCTTTTCTTATTCTCTACACCATCAGCTATAGTTCTTAGACTCATTGTCTCCTAGAACTACTTTCTCCTACTTCAAATGTGTCTCCACATCCGCACTCACACTGTCCTGTTTCCCCCTGGCCTAGATCTCCCTAAACTTTGACAAAAGCCCTCTTTCTTTCAAGTCCTCTATGATTGCTTCGTCGTGGTCTTGGGTTCTAATTCCTGATTGGTTGTTATCGCCCTCATATCTTTCTTTGCAAATCTGACCCAATCTTTTGACTTCCTGGAGAAGTGTATCATCAATCCTAGAAATCAATGCCGAGCATGCTGTTACTGTGTCTTCTTCACAGGCGTCTGGTCCTGTTGTATTATCGATTTGGGATTTAGCCTCTCGAACTGCTTCCAACCATTGTTTGAATGGCTGGCGAAATCGGCTGGGTATTCTTCGAGAATAGAGCGTTCCATGGCATCCCACAATACTCTCCACTTGCAACATTCCACCACAGCGTTTGTCCATTTCTAACAGGTCCTTGACTTCCTCCTGAGAAATTCCATAGAGAGCTTGAAAAATCAAACCCAAATTCAAGCCTTTGTGTATGGTGACTTGCTTGATTGATATTGCCAAATCAAGTCTGTGAGCATTTCTGTTTCGTTCCTCTGCGAATTTCTTCTCTAGTGGCGATAGTTCTATCCAAAACTTCGTATTGTCTTCACGCGATAGTCTGAGAAGATATATTTTGGCCTTGATAAACTCTCCCATATTGATTTCCTGTCTTTCTTTATCCCATGCTGTTTGCATTTCCGCGGATTTACCTCTTTCTGTTTCCCATGCTGTTTGTATTTCCGCGGATTTACCTCTTTCTGTTTCCCATGCTGTTTGCATTTCCGCGGATTTGCCTCTTTCTGTTTCCCATGCTGTTTGCATTTCCGC